>JARHVA010002477.1:1865000-1925000 GCA_037957365.1 Torreya grandis | reverse complement strand
CTCACAGTCTTCATTCTTACTTATTTTATTCTTTTCCATCACATCACTTGCCATGAATTTATAATTCAATCTCAAAAAACAAATCCAACTAAAAAAATGCATGCTAGAATAGTTTAATATAACCCCCACTAAGATACAATCCACCTTTTCTCATGCAACCAAAAATTAAACCCACATCATGATTTTTTTCTAAGAATCATGGTTAACTAAAGTCAATGAGATATTATAGACCTTAATCATCACAAAACTTCCCTATGATTAAAATAATCATTATATATTCTTAATAATATACACATGACTTTTTACTTAATCAAATCAAGCATCAACTTCACTTAGTCTATACAAATTGACTAAATGACAAGTCAATCATCATATTATTCCATTTAATGTTGACCAAGTCCATGACAAGTCAATTAACATAATGAATATATGGCATGAGTAGAACACATATGAATTTCAAAATAATATTGTAATTTTGACCAAGTTAGCCAAAAACAAACACTATGAATTCAAATTTAAACTATAGGTTTGAATAATAACCATATAATTTATCAAATAACTCAATAAACATAATGACATTATGTTTATTACCTAAGCATTATACTTAAGTCAAAACACAATTATCATTTTACCATGCCAAAATCATTCATTAAAACTTTACAAAGAGATTATAATTAATTGTCTTTTACATGTTTATATTACTATTTAATTTGATAATAGTAACCTTATAAATTTAAATAGACACTTACAAACTGACTCAACTAATATCATATATCTATTATTTATAATAAAGAATATAAACAAGCATTGTTAAATGAATATTTATATTTGTAAAATACAATGGTAAATCATGTTAAACTTGATAGATATAGATTTATCAAATCAACTAACCAATAATATCAATAACAACTATAGTATTGAAATTATGCAATCACATAAAATGATTTGAGAACACAAAATATCATAGCAAACATTCATAACAAAAAATAATGCATACCATAACTATCTAACTCAAAAATTAACCATAAAACATGATATACTATTGTGGTATGTGGATGGGTTTATGGTTTCTCTCTCTCTATCATCTCCCAAAATATCCATCTACATCATCCTCTCTGATGATGATCTCACTCCATCATACTTTGAGGGATGGATCTATCCTACATCCAACTCACAAAATTCAAGGTAGTTATCCTGAAAAATAATTATATCCTTAAAATAATGTTGTATAAATAAGAAACATGATCATATTGTATAGAGTATAAAATTATAGCTATCTCATAGAAACCAATCATATAAATTAATCAATACATAATTATCCCATAATCAACATATGACATAAAAATTAATCAAAAAATAACTAATCAACTAACAAAGATAATAATCCATGGCTACAAAAGGTTATTTAACTTAGAGAGAAATCTAGATGTGACATCTTGAGTATAGTTGTAAGAGGCTTTGACAAACTTGCAAAATCAGATATATACCTTATTACAAAGTAAATATTGTGAAAGAAACTTTGTAATGTTTTATTATGCTTAGGCAAGGATAAATCCTTAATAAAATATATTTTTTCTAGTCCAATACCCAAACCATGCTTAGAAACAACATGACCAAGGATTTTACCTTCATGCACTAAAAACACACACTTCTTTGGGTTAAGTGACACCCCATATTTCCTACATTTCTCAACTACTTCTCTAAGATGAAGCATGTGATCATTTTCATTATTTTTAAAAACTATAACATCATCTAAATACATAATAACAAATTTATTAATTAAACTTTTAAAAGCCTGATCCATTGCTCTTTGGAATGTCATTCCTATATTGGATAACCCAAATGGCATATTTTGGTATGAAAAAGAGGACCACTTGGTGGTGAGTGATGTTTTGAACTAATCTTCTTCCTTCATAAGTTTCTGGTTATACCCATTGTAACTATCTATCAATGAAAACCTTTATGAACCAACAAAAAAATGTAGTATTTTTTCCATTTATGGAATGGGCTAATCACCTAAAAATGATATTTTGATGCTAAGAGTGTTCATTGAGATAGATTATTCCTATCTTAGCCATATACCTATCCTACATCCTTTATCAAACTTTTATTGACATTGTGCATACCATAAATATCTTCTATCATCTCAAACATAGTCCCATTAAAGGATTCTCATATCCTAACTCATTATGCCTAGTTGCCTACTAGTTGGACACTAGTGCCACATTAAGGACTTTATAAACACATGGTGCTAGTTCCCCTTACCCTAACACTCTTGAAGGGATACATTTTTAAATGTATACCCATACTAAGGTCATCCTAAGCACATTTTATTATTTGCACAAACTATGGATAACTATAAATACAAGACTATTATACCTATGCACTAGATGGAAAATAGATGCAAAAAGCCTCTTCAAATAAGAAATGAGTTGAAAAAAATCATTGTTATTAATCACTATCTTACCCTAATTCTACATAATATCATCTAAAACATCATAACCCCATATTACAAATATTTTTAATCTCATGTATACTCAAAGCATTCAAGATTATTATCATTCTAGCATTCACTTGCACTTTTACCAAGAACTAGGTGGGAGAACTACATTAGGCTTTATCCTTCCTATGATTATTTTTATGTAGAATTTCTTTTTCACAATAGGGTGTTAAGGATTTCCAACCTATCTTAATAATTAACAAGCATATCTATCACATGTCATAATTTCAAGGAGGATTATGGTATGAATAATAAATTAGATATTTCATGCATGCATGAATAGAACCCCAAAACATAGGTGTAAGTTCTCTCAAAAAATAGGAATAGTCCTATAAAGAAGACACTATCACCACTTTTATGACAATATAACCACATGGAGCTACTATATAGGTGGGGCACTACTATCCAGTGAAAAATCAGACTTAAGGACCCTAATGATGACACTCAGACCTATCAAAATAAGTCAAAATATTTAAAAAAATAGTGGTTATTTATTGAAGATTATTTAATTAATTTAGTCAACTTCTACCTTTAATCTAAATTAGGATTGTCATAGTAAACCCCTAAAATATTAAAACATTTGGTGAACCTATCTTACTTTGAATATTGCTCAAATCCCTAGTTTGTATTTTCCAAATTTTTATGCAATAAATTAGGGATACATAATTTTGATTTTATAAATTTTTGGCATTATCTTGCTCATTAAATAATTTTCATATTAGGTTTTTAATTTATTCAAATATAATTTAAATTTTCTATAAAGAAATTCTAAATTTATAAAACCCTAACCATAGACACACTTAGTATTTGTATCCTTTTTCTCTATATACTCAAATTTTACTTCCAAAATATGATATTTGTTTCCATATTTAATTTTTGTAATCTTTATTACATTAAAATTATTAAAAGGTTCAAAATATACAAAACTTGTTTTCCTACTTTTAAAACTACAATGAAATAATTTATCAATATATTTGATGAAACTGTTAAGGAAAAATTCGTCTAAATATATAGATATATAAGATGATTTTAACAATATTCTTCAAGAACTCCAAAAAACAAACAATGGTCAATCTTCAACTCCCCTAGTTAATAATGTTGTTACACCTCTAGTTTTTCCATCTCAACCAACTCAGCTAACACAACATAAAATTATAATTCAACAACCATCAATGATACCTACAATACTTGTGGCTAGTTTTTCCACTCCAAATTTACAATCCCTTATGCATGATATTCATATTCTACATTCTAAGGTGTTACATATTGAGAAGGGATCCACTAGGACAATCACATGCCTTGGATTCTAAGATTCTCTAACATACACCTTTGTCACATCACATAGAGGTCACTCCCTTAGCATCTCATTTCATGGAACCAAATCTTACATTATATGATGGCAAGGATGACCTAGAGAATCATACCAAAGATTTTCATGCACCATTCTTGGACTATGTGTCCAATGATTGGATTCTTATGATTTTATTTCCATGCAATATCAAGGATTATTCCATATAATGTTTCTATGATTTACCAAATCAATATATAATAACATTCAATCCTTTAGGTGACATTTTTTTAGCACACTTATCTATCAACATAAGTGATAGAAAATCATATGCACAAGTGGCATAGTGAAAACAAAATTTGAATGAGCCTATCACAGATTATGTCCTACAATAAAATAAAATATTATCCAAATTAACTATCCCCATGATAGATAAAGAGCTTTAGGAAATATTTAAAAAAGTTATCTTACCAACATTACATGAAGCTATCTTGTTTAATAAGTTTCCTACATTTACTAATTTGTGCCAAATAGTCAAATAAAGAGAGGTTAAGCTCTTATAAATAGGAAAACTCAAGAATACAAATGGATTAGAATAAAATATTAATAGTTCAAACAAGCCTCCATAAAAGGTGAGGGCCACAAAAAACAAAAGTGATCAAAGGCCATAGTCAATGCAACTTCCTAGCCATCTCCTAGGTTGGTTTTATCCACTCTTAAATATAAAGTGTTCACTAACCTTCTAGAGTAACCAACATTAGTTTTACAATAAATTTTATAATGCAACATCATATCTATCGATACCATTAAATAATTTAATATAACATGGCCTCTTTTAAATAACTATGATTCTAATGAATTCAACAACTATCATAGGGCATTAGGCCACACAAAAAATAGATGCATTAGCCTAAAACATAAAATACTATATCTAATTTAGGCTAATATTATTGATGTGGGCCTACCCACAAAGGCACTAAAACCATAGAAAATAAAGGCTAAGGAACTAAATATATTTTTAGATCCATTACCAAACCATACAATGAATGAGTCAAGGGGTACATTGTGTATTCACTATACATATTAGGTACATCCACCACTAGCTTCATATCACAGATTTATAGAGTAGACATATCCATTGCATAATATTATTGGCATGTACTATATTATAGTGCCACCTATACCACTATTGTATTCTTAGAGTGAGAGATTTTGGATGACACAGGTTTATATGTACTCTTTATATGATCATACATATACCATCTCCTATCCAGAGTGTCATGGTTGACAACAAGTTAAGAACTAACATGTGTACTATGACACTTTTATAATATTTTGGTTACATAGAGTGGTATATACTCTAAATATATCATTATTGGTTTTAGTGTCCACATATATAAATCCATTGAGAATATTTTTATTCCATTATATATTGGACCACCACACATAGCCACTTGGTTCCTAGTAATACCTAATGTAGGTGTATTCATTATACTATTAGGTAGGCCATGGTTACATTAGCTCTGAGACATCCCATCTACAATACACTAATGCCTAAAGTTCATGCATAAAATCAAGTGGTCAAATCTAAGGATGTAGAATATGAGTGTCCTTTACCCCTCCCATATGTAGTTTTAGTATAGTTACCAACTACAATTCCATCATAAACACCATTTAAAATTACAACATAGAAATCAATTATAGTTCTAACACCATTACTATATATTACATAGATATCAATTAAAATTGAGAGTATAGTTCCTATGCATGCATCAAAAATTTCAATAGAGCCACCATTGTAAATGAGATCTACTCTTACGATATTTACACATATGCATATTCTCCCATGGAAACCATTATTAGATAGACCCATCCATCAGAGATATGTCATAAATTTTAGGGGACCTTCCTCTACTTAGTTTATCCTAAGATAAATATTATTGGGTTCTATGGGTTCTCATCATAGGAAACCTAAGTAAAATATAACTTATTATCCTACCATATGCGTTATTAACACCCCTATAGTTCATAGGACATCATAGTCTATGCCACATATTCATAGGATCACTACACAAGTAGATCTAAACAAAGATTGCTCTACACAACAACTTATAAGATCATAGTTTCCCTTCCACATAACACACATGATCATAGTTTCATTATTTGACATAGGTCAGAGTGATAGTGAGTCTCCCATTAGACTCATTGGTTAGTATGTTTCGTATTCCTTGTGCATACTTCCTTCTCTTTCACTCTTTGTACATAGTTTATTTGCATTTTCTCATACATAGCTTATATCTAGAATATATATAACATGTTAAAACAAAAAAGAAGTAAATATTAGACAAAAACACAAAATTTATAGATTTTATGCATTGTTATGTTTACATTTAATCTAATTTCCATATATTACATATGTTAGCTATCTTAATATTGTCAGTTTTATCATATATAGATGCTTCAATTGTTTTTATCAAGTGTTTATAGATTACATACAAAAATTTAGTCCACTACACAGATCTGAACTTTTTATCATCTACCTGCTCATCTCATATACACTGATCTAGGTTTATTCATTTTATACACATGCCCACTGAAGGGAATCTCATACACTATTTATATTACAAGGTTCTATCCTTAAATTATACACATTCCAGTTTATGCATTGATATATCTTGATATTCATCATTGCTAGTCATGCTCAGATTTTTTTCCAACTATCACTAGTTTAGACTCAACATATGTACATCCTATTATTTAAATAAATTTTTACTACACAATAATACATGCTTTGATTTTTAGATATCATAATTTAGATTTTATTGTGTTTTCTATGCTTCTTCCATTTCTACATAATTTGAATATTCCATTGCTCTTTGGCTCTATGCCAATTACATTTTTATATGCCATGGAAATGTTCCCACATCTCTTGTATGTGATTTCTTGATTGTATATATATAAATTTGAAAATTTTGTTATATGTGTCTCTAATAAACAATTTTTTTCTTATATATGTGAACATTTGAACATGTCCTTATATGTATTCACCATTAGATTTAGTGACATGTGCCCATATCTCTTTTATTATGGCCCCTTGGCTTAATTCTACATGCCTCATCTTCACCATGACACTTTTTTCTTATTGTTACTCACATAAGTTTTTGATGTCATGAGGGACCTCATGCATCTGTAATTCCTACTTGGGTGACGTGATAGGCATCATGCCCCATACCCCTAGATAATTACTCAAATTTTATGTTGTATAGATTGATTAAATCTATCTTGACACCCTTTTGAAATGATATATACATTTACATATTAAACTAAATTATTATTCTAAAATTCTTTTATATTTTGATGTTATGTTTGCACATTGTATTAGAATGTCATGTAGTTATCGTATATGCTCTAGCTCACACATTTTTTAGATATGGTTTCTTTTGAGGATAGTTTTTACATAAGTTACAGAACTACCCTCAAAATAAGAGGAATTTACAAGTATTTTTTACATATATCAAACTCCTATATTACTATTCACATATCATTTTCAACACATAGGCTCAGTTTTATAAATCAAACACATGTTAGACATAAGAAAAAGTAGGGACTTAAAAAGCAATTTTGTCACCTAGATTTCATAATAGATAGAAATTAACATGTAGATTAGGACACTAACACCATAGGTATCTACTATACACTACATGGTGTTATTGTCTAGTACCCATAGCTTTAGGATATTCTAGATTAATTAGAATAGTACACTAGGTATAATACATATTTGCACAAATATAGTCATAGGTTTGATAGTTATATTTAAATTTTGCTTAGATAGACTTATTTTAGCTAAAATTCATGAGTTTCTTAGATTAGGGGAATCATGACATGACATGATCACTCCCACATATAGTTTAGATACATAGATATAATTATTACATAATCCATCTAGAATTAATATAGTTAGATATCATATTAGGGCCATGTGTGCAACATATAGTTTTCATATGCTTAGTTACACACAAGTTGATAAGATGGCATGGAAAACTCAATTTCATTATCTATGTTTTATACACTTTCTATATTATTCTAAGTTATCCCTATTTTCATTCCTTACTCCATCTACAATGGTTGGCATTCCTATGTGATCCAAAGCTGCTTAATGTACCTATGTGCCTGCAGATTTGAGATACATAATTAGATATAAGTAGTTAGATAATTTCAATACTTTGCATAGTTAATTTTTATATCCATCTACTACAAATGGGTGGGAAATGATTGATTCAAATCCTACTTGAGTTCTTGATCCATCCACATGAGATGGTTAGACACACTTACAGTCTTTTCTAATCTATTCACAGATCATGATACACCAATCAAGGGTGGGAAATGATGGAATCAAAATTGGATTGAGTTATTGACCCACCCACATATGAATATTAAGTAAGATATCAGATCATTCTAACCTATTCAATAATTTAATCACTATGCACACTCACATACACATGTTTTCACTTGGTTCATGCATTGATTCACATACCCAATAAGGTGTATTCATTCCTTTCCTATTTCATATCTCTTTAATTAACTCTACTCAAATAATTTATTCAACATAGTCTTTTAATTTTGATAATTACTTAAGTAAGGACTAATTTTTACATGTTTCATTATATGTCATTGCTTTGAACCATGATTTATATACATAAACCCAACTTCACATACTCAAACTTAGCTACACAGGCTTCAATTCATAGGTAAGTCTAGATACACTATTTTTTCCTTTATACTAGTCATTTCACTTTTCTACATTTATAGCATTAAGGTGGAGAAAATTTAGTCACCTAAAAGTGGTATTTGGATGTTAAGAGTATTTTTTAAGACAACCTATTCATATCTTAAACATAAACCTATCATATAGCTTATATCAAAATTTTCCATCCATTGAGTAGACCATAAACATTTCTATCAGCTCAAGTGTAGTCCTAAAATAGCATTCCTAGATCCTAACCCATTCTTCCTAATATCCTACCAACTAGACACTAACACCACATTAAGGATACTAAAACCACATGGTGCTAGTGTCCCCAACTTGGCACTAGTGTCTTTTTTCATAACTCTCCCAAATGAATTTATTTTTAAATATATGCCCTTATTAAGGTTAGCTTAATCACATTTTATTATCTAAAGAAGCTACAAATCACTATAAATACAAGACTATTATACCTCTATCCATTGGATGGAAAAATCCTATTCAAATAAGAAATAATTTGAGTAAAATCAAGGCTATTAATACCTATTATTCCCTACTTATACATATTACCCTATATAGCTACTATAAGCCCATATTTAAAATATTTTCAATCTCAAACACACTCAAATTCACTTTCACTTTTACCAAATACTAGGTGGGAGAACTACATTGGGATTGATACATCTTAGAGTATTGGTATGTAGGCAACTCTCTTCACACTAGGGTGTTGAGGATGTCTAGCATATCCTACTAACTCAAAAACACTTTAAGCTCATTAAAAAAATTTAAGTAGGGTTAGGGTTTTCATACTAGATCATATATTCTAAGCACAATACAAAGTCCTAGATTTCATACATGTAAGAATAAAACCCAAAAACATAGGAACAGGTGCTCCTAAAAAATAGGAACAATCCTGTCAAAGAGGACACTGGTACCATTATCAAGACACCAAATCCACACATTACTACTACCCAAGTGGGGAACTATTATATATTGAATAAAAATACCAAGGGACCCTATTGATGATATTCAAACCTATTTGTAACCCAATTTTTAGAACCTAGATTTTCTACAATAATAATTTTCTAGATAATTCTCTATTTGAAAATATTTATTACATTTTTAGAAATTCATAATTTGTTAAAATATATAAAAAATTAGTGGTGATTTATTATGTATTATTTCACCAATTTAGTTAACTTGGCCCTTTAATCTATCTTAGTATTTATGCATAATAAAACACTAAAAGGTTAAAACACAAGGGATAATGGTCCTTGAGTGAGGCCTTATTCGAGTCATGGAATTACACACACATTATAATATATCATTTATTCCTCCTCATAATAACAAGGTTATCCACCCAAGTGTAATTCTTGATGGAAAAAATGATAACTAATTGAATAAGCTTGTGAAGCTCTATTCTCATTAAAGGTTCTAGCATTGGGTTGACTGGCCTTTGTCTTTGCCTCACCAAATTTGTATATTATTATAGTTTAATGGTGTGTTTAGATAATATAGGATAAAATCCTTTTAAATAACTATATTACCATTTAAACACATTATAAAACTCTTGACATAAATCAACAAAAGATTCTTTTTGAGCTTGAGATCATAATTTACCAAGATTGGGAAATTTCCCATTGATTATTTCAATGATTGCATAATGTTATTCCTTGGTAGACAAAGAATATTTCTCCTTTCTTACCTCATAATATATAATAAAAATATTATCAAGTGTGATAATAACCTTTGGTAACTTTTTAGACTTGAGTTGAGTTATTTGATAACTATAATACTGCAAAAAAATTTGACTGATTTGTAGAATAAAATTTGACCTCTTCTTTCAAGAAAAGAACAACTTGATCACCATCTTCATAGGATTTACAATTATTATTATTGTTAGGAATAGAGGTTATTAACACAATATTTATTTATGGCTAATTTTTATCACTCTTTAAATTATCTAGAATGTTAAATTGGGCTCCTAGTGTAGTCAACCTATCTACATGCTTATTGCTCTCTTTAAGCACTACTTATATGTCAAATGCATCAAAACACTCTAAAAGATCCCATACCCTTTGTTTGTATTATTTTAATAATATATTTATACACAAATTAAACCCTCTTATTTTATGTACAATAATCTCACTATCTCAAAATGCCTATAAGAGGTTAGCTCCCATATTTCTATCCCATTGTAAACCATGAACTAAGGCCTCATATTCTACGGCATTGTTAGAGTATCCAAAATAAAATTTTATAATAACATAGTAATTTTTTTTAGGGTGATATTACAATCATAAAATCCCATATACCATGTTTTTTCCATGAGCCATCGAAATAGAGTTGCCATAAACCATCATTTAGCTCACCTTCTTTGCATAAAGCTAGAATTTATACACATCCTCATATAAACAATAAAATAGAATTCCTCCTTTATATATCCTATTATAAGTATAATTATCATGAATATTATTATCCCATTAATCAATAAATAAATTGTAAATTACATCAATAGATGAGTTTGGTTCAACTTCACTAGTTTTCTCTTCTTCATCTTAGATGACACAATTAATATTAACAATACTAGGCATGTATGGTTCTAGGATAAAATGATTAATAGGATCTGAATGAATTATAAATTTTGTTCCATACCTTTATCTAAACATTAGATATGTCTAATTATCTAAAATATAAACACCTATATTTGAAATGAAGTCACATGGTTAACACATAGCAAACCATGGAGGAAGATCCACCACCACCACATCTTGATGAATGATTGTATTTGGGCATTCATGAAGTGTTAATTTTATATTCTTCATTACACCCAATATATTGGTTGGATATCCATATATTTTTAAAATAACCTTAGTGTTAGGCTCATACACCAAACCCAACTTATCTGTAATCTATTTTAGTGTTACTGTGGTACTTGCTCTACTGTCAACCATGCAATTTATGAACTAGTGTGTTGTCAAAAGTCAACAAACTATATAAAAGATGTGTCTTGGTTTTTCATCATTTTTTATTTAATTTAAACCTTTATATACATATTATACTTATTTCTGTTATTTTTTCTTGAAACTTCCTAAAACCACAGTTTCCTTCTCTACTAGTTTTGTAATCCAAATAAGGCCTAAAAGCTCATACGTAAGGGCGTCTATTTTTCTTGGGATGACCAATGAATCCCACATGGTCATGCTAATGTTATATTTATTCATATGGTCTATTATCTTGAAGGAGGATCCTCCAATATTTTGTTTCACCTTTGGATCAATAGGATACTTTTATATGTAAGGCACTTGGTGAACCTTACTTGCTTCCATATTTCGATTTTTATGAGCTAATGGTGTAGAAATATAATCATTAGTACTTTTGTAAACCATATTAGGAATATTTTAAGCATGAACTACCTCTTGGTTCTCATCTATAGCCATTATTTTGGATCTTTTAATAGATGCAACAAAGTTATTTGATTTACTAGGCACACCAATTTGATTTACTACCACATGATCATGAACTTGTTAATTTACCAAGGTTGCATCTAGTTGTACTTGTCCATGATTCACTTATACTTGTTGCATCATATATTCATTGTGTTGGCATTATTGAGTAATGGCTTCCTCTTGTTTTATTTGAGGAATTGAAATATTTTGTGCTACTAAACCTTGATTTTTCACATCATTGGTGCTAAAAGGCTACCAATTTAAGTCTTACATAAAATTATTGTGTGCTGGTAAAAGGGCCTTTGATGTGGAAGGAGAATTAGGATTAATTGCAATATATGGTTTGGCTAGTGTAATGACTCCTTGAGCTTGGTATGAAGTCTTATTATCTATAAATCCTTGGTAGGGAGGTTTTTTCTCTCTATATGGCTGATATGTAGGTTGATTAGGTGTTTGACATGGCCTACTAGCTTAATATTTTTTCCTCTTCAATTAAAGTATCTCATTACTAAAATATTGTAACATACCTTTTATTTTACCAAACTCACTAAATTGACTATGAAGAACTCCAACTTGACTTTAAGGGGCTAAAATTATGGCTACTTATGGATCTTAATGAGGTAGAATAGACTATGTTTCTATAAAAATAACCATTGGATGCCTAGGTGAAATTTTAATAGCTTGAATTATACAATTTTAAGCTCTAATGGAAACATCATAGGCATTTAGGAGTGTTTTACCACCCATAGACTGAATCATAACTAAAATATCAAAATTCAAGGTTCTTAAGAAGTATAGGAATGAATATTTAGGAGATGACCTTATCATAGGACGTATTTTGTTTCATGTTTTCTAAAATATAATATTGAAATTAGTCATAAATTCATGTGGTCCTCTCTCAATGGTAGTGAGCTACTCAACAAAGGGATAAATGGTCTAATTTATCTTGAAATTGTCTACAAAATACTATACTTAAATCATCTTAAGTGGGAATGGAGTTCAAGGGAAGGTTCATATACCATTAAAATATGTTTACCTTGAAGGATGATGAAATTAAATGTATGGGAACATTATCTTTGGTAACATGGTGGAATGAACACAAGTTGGGCACATATTTGATATGGTTTATGGGTTAGTTTGATCTTCACCTATAAAATATCATATGATTTTTAGGGTTGAGTATGGGATATCATCATATTGGGATAAATTGAGAGGTATTCCATCATTTAAATAAACAAATACTTGGTTCCTAGGGATATCCATGTTAATAATGGGATATGAATTTGAAGTAATTTGCACAATATGCTGATTTGGTGACTAAAATGACCTTGTAGAATATCAACTTGTTCTTGCATTTGAATGTTCAAATAATCTAGTAAACTCAAATTGCATACCTCTAGTTTTAAACCTTATAGTGATATTAAGCTTAAAATTGGTACTTATATTATCTTACAAATGTATTTCCCTACTCTAGTTTATGTCCCATAGTGTGTGCCATAAATTGTTATCACTTGAAAGTGCACTTTTGCAAGAATGTATGTTTGTTCTCACTTACGTTGACACAATGTAAACTCTCCAATGTATGGGTTTAATTTTATTAGAGATAATATCTATATTAATGTCAGGTTCCCTTTGGTACACTAACCTAATTATCTCTAAACTCTTTGATTTATTAATTTCTTGACTAGGAAAAGGGTAAAAGGGGAAATACTCATGCTAAAAAACTAAAAAAATGTGGTGATGTACCAATATTAGGTTAATTATTCCTATAATTGACACACATAATAATATAAATAACTTTCACACATTTAATTCATCTTTATACAATGACTCTTACATGAGTATTTCATACACAGGTATTAACAAACACTCACACTAGCATAAAAGCAATGAACATTAGTTGAATTCACTTCAAAATTACTTATAAATCAGACTTAAACAATTGATATGACCTTAAATAGTTCCCATTTTCTACATAAATGTGAAAAATTCATAAATAAACATAGGTCACTAAGTTACATCAATGTAATTTAGGCACACACTTCATGAATAAGGTGAAAATGAAGATAAAGTCGGCTTCTTGTTACTTAAAATATGATGTAGTAAAAATTTTGGTAGAGTTTATGTATATATAAAAGCATAATCTGATTATCTTTTCTAAAAAATTAACATACATATAAAAAATAAATGAAGGAGAGAGGAGACAAAGTAGCCCTAAAATAGGGATGAGTCATCATCTAGTCATTATTCACTCTTCCTTCAACTCAACCACCAACTTCCAAAATTACTACATAATACATATATATTTTAAACATTATTTTCTTGTAATATGGTGGAGGAGAGAGATATCAACATGTTTTAATGTTTTTAATAAATCAAAGGTTTTCATGCACGCTTTGATGGTATTCACTCTTGAAGAGATATTGATCATATTCACTTAAATCGTTTTGATGTTCACTTAAATACTTCTAAATATATTGTTCAATATACTTGAGAATATTAATATTTTTAGTGAGTAACTTCAACTATCTTACTTGCATCTTGGATTTTGACTTCAACTATCATCTTTGTATCTTGAAGTTTGACTTCAACTATCTTCATTTTATTTTGTTTTCATGTTTCTCTCTCTCAACCTCATCAAATAGCTCCTAGGTCATGTAGAAGAGGGAGATATATAATTTTTATTAATTAATGATTATAATCCATGAAAATATATATGATTGACTTAATCAAGTCCTTAACTGAACTCCTCATTCGTAAAATGTTCCTTCTCCACCTTTCTAGGGATGATTGAAGGCTTCTTGTTTGATTTTTTTTTCTAAAATTATCTCCAAGTTGTAATATTAGGATAGACATTTAATTATGATATGTTTAAAATATTATTCTAAACTTTATTCCATTTTTAAAACAAACACTTAACATCTTCTTGATCTCTAAATAGAAAAGAGAACATGTTTGACTTGGTAATGTTGATGATTTCAATGCATTGATTTAGCTTATGGATTGTATTATTGTTCCAAGGTGACATATAAGGAGATATATTGTATGTTTAATTTGTCTTTATATTTATGAAATATCCTTTCTTAAATTTTATTTGATGATGGAAAATCATAACTCTCCATACTGGTCCTTCTTGTATATTCTTATCTTCTCCAACTTACCACACTTGTTGAATGCACCATGAGAGCCTATAAATGAATGGATTTTAATTATTTTAACACATAATGAGTCTAAATATTAATTTAAAATCATTACCAAGGTTTCAAAAACCTTTAAATAGATTTTTAGCTCCAAACTCCACAAATAACTTCAAAAATACTCTCTTGTGCTCTTTAGGCCTCAAGAAACCATGATTTGGATTTGGGGGTCTAAAATGAGTTATATACCTCAAAATACAATCCTAATATTATAATTTTATATTATTAAATGGTTATTAAATTTAAAATTTTGAAAATATCATAAAATCTTCACCAAACTCTTAAACATAAATTCAGAAAAAGTGTCTGCTTGTTGCCCATAGGGCCACTTGGAGATGTTTTTCAATGATTTGAGTCTATTTTGAATTGTTATTAATTTTATAATAATGTATAAATACATTTACATGAATTATACATCATATAAAATCATTTTATTCCCTATTAACTATCTGAAACACTCATTTCTAACTCCATTTATGAACAAATTAGTTAAAAATCTTGATTTCCTTGATGGTGAAGACATGTGTTTTACCATTTTATCTATCCTAAGGTAAAATATAGATATGAAAACAATTTTAAAAATTAAATTAAATAAAAAATACATCTGTGTCATATTTAAATATATTTCAATAAATAAAATTAAAAATATGCAATTTTTAGTGCTTCCTAGCTTGCACAATCTCATTTCTAAAAGCCTTTAGGTATGTTTTTTTTTTTTTTTAATTTTATTATGTTTTATGAGGATTAAAGACATAATTTTTTTTAATTATAAAATTTAATAACCCATATAATAATTTAAACTTGTATATGCTTAAATAATCACTTAAACTTCTAAAAAAAAAAAATTTTCTGATTGTCTCTCTTGCATGCTTGAACCCCTGTAGCATATACCTTTACCTTTATCCATTATTTGCATTAAAATTTTGATTTAGGAATGTGTATTAATGTTATTTTTTAAATATAATATATCACAACACCTTTATTTAAATAAATAACTCAAAAATGCAATCACATCTCCTAAAACTAAGCTACAGAGGTTTTAGAAGGGTTTTAGAGTGCCTTTTCTTATTAATGATTGCTCATAAATTTAAGACCCTATAACCTAAAAAAAATGAATTTAATATTGAGTTAATATGGGAACATATATTAAAATAATACCATTATAACCAAATATTATTTTCTTTCATGAACTAACCATCTAAAAAATTTCCTTACTAGCTTACAACTAGCTTGCTAGAGGAATAAGAGAAACTTATGCCAAAATTTAGACCTATGAGATATTCATGTGAATGATTTTATATTTATGAAGGTTTTAATTTTTTTTTTATATATTATTAAATATTAAATCCATGAATGGTGTCTTTCTTAAAATGTACACATAAGCAACCTTGACCAGTGGTGGAAACATTTGTCAATAACAACCTCTAAAAATTGTGCACATGTAGGATAAACTAAGAACCATGAGGTGATTTTATCTTTATTTTTAAATGTGGGAGTTTTCTTAAAATTTTAAATTTTATCATAATTAAGATCTAAAATTTTAATTGAGATATATATTTTTCTCGTTATTTATTTTACCCATTTAAATCATGCATCACTTGAAATAATTAATTATTTAGGTATTATGAGTATATATTGGAGACATTGAAGTAGTGATTATTTATAAATGGGTAAGGAATTAGATGGAGGTGGAGGTTGGAATTTAGTATAATGTGGTGGATAAAATATATGAAAAGATGATGGAATATGATGCATTGGTGAGATTAATTTCATATGTATGGGAGAAATAAAAGTATGGATTTCATTTGGGCCTTGGTTTAAATCCATAAAGCTTTATGAACTATTATAAATCAATAAATAAGGATGCATGTATTTCAAGGACTTGAATTCACCTAGAATAACATAAGATGTTGATTTTTTTATGATTAGAAGTTTTTGTCTTGATTAAGAATAATCTTCACAAGTTTGTTTAAAAAATTTCTTATTTGGATCTTATTATTCAAAACCACCACCAATTTTTCTTATGCCAAACCTTGGGATTTTTAGAAATGTTTTTTTATTAGTGTGTCAAATTTCATTTTTTAATGATGTGTATTTTTATATCTTGGAATTCCCTCCATATTTTGAAGATCCTATGGTTATATATTAATTTAATTTATTATCAAACTAGGAATTTTTTATCATAAAAAAAAAAAAATATGTTCTTTCAAAAATATCAATTCTTTCATTGACCAATTAATAAGGTACAAAGGCATAAGATTAATTTTATTACTTAAATATCAATCACATTTTTTCCATCATCAATTATTCATATTATTTCCCATTCTATCCTAAATGATATCATTTGATAAAAAATCATCCTTGAATAATACATTTTTATCACCTCAAAGGCATCTTCACAGTCTTTCCATTGATCCTCAATTTATTTTACATGCTAATAACCAACACCTAGTCTAATATTATATATTTCTAAAGTTATTGTTATCAAAATAAAGCCTTTCGGTATGAATTTCCATTTGAAAATATACCATTGAATTCTCAATATTTGAAGCATCAAAATAGTTTTTGAAAATAATAATAATTAAATACAATTATAAATTAGATTTCCCCTATGTGTCTAATTTGTTTCTTATGTATATCAATCAAATTTATCCATATTTAAGTAAGAATCACATTATCAGTTGCATATATAGAGTGACTTTAAATATTCCAACCTTAAAGTATATGAACCTTGGAAATTAAATGAAGTATCTTCAAAATTTATTGATCATTGTGGTAGATTCATTTGATATTCAGTTTGTGGTGTTGCCTTGATGTATCCTAACTAAAATAATTTAAATTCATCTTTTATGCTTCTAAAATGTATCTACCCTTTTTTTAAAGTGATTTGAGGAAATATATAATGTATAATCTTTCTATGAATTTTTTTTCATACATCATTAAATCCTAACCATGGTGTGTGGTCTATAGTAGAATAAACTAAGTATGAAGCCATGTAATTTATTAAATTAGTTATAGAATAGTTAATTATTTACATAGGTTATCATATGATTTAAATTAGATTAATTTTTCTATAAAAAATAATATTGATATACACACACATCCTATTCTTGAAGAAGTTTTTATCAGCATGTCCCTCAAATCTATTTCGAAATGTTATCATGTTTGATGACTCTTTTTTAAATCATAATTTTAAAATATTTTAGAAGTATTACAAGGTCCAATCCTATTTTTAAATAACCAATACTAAATTATTATTTTCAAGAATTTATACTTAGTTTGAACCTAAAATTATTAGTAAATTTCCTTTATAATATTTCATCATGGACTACAATCTCAAAATGCATGCCAACTAAAGTACCATAAATTTTATATATTAAAAAATCATCTCCAAACCTAATTTATCTTTTCTCTATATCATATTACTTTTTACATGTAATTTATAAACTTTTACATTGGATATATTAGTTAAATAAATAGCATGTGAAAGTTCATTATTTATAAGGTGTTATACTAGTGTTTTTGTCTTCACCTCCTCCACTATTTCCCAAACTTCCAGTGTGTGTGTGTGTGTGTGTGTGTGTGTGTGTGTGTGTGTGTGTGTGTGTGTGTGTGTGTGTGTGTGTGTGTGTGTGTGTGTGTGTGTGTGTGTGTGTGTGTGTGTGTGTGTGTGTGTGTGTGTGTGTGTGTGTGTGTGTGTGTGTGTGTGCGTGTGTGTGTGTATTTATAAATATTTAAAACAAAATCATAGTTCATTTAGATAAATTTAATATTTGAGTGTGTGGTTATGTGGAAAGATAATTTTCTAATAAGTTTCAAAATTTTAAAGGAAAATTTTGGAGGAAAAAAATGTTTATGTTGGTAAATGGGGTTTACTATAGTGGAGTTAAAAATATCAAAAATTATCATTAATATTTCTTGTGATTTTTATGTGATTAAATCCTTTTTATTTAGGTTTTATAATAAAATGTGATGTAGTCCCAATTTTAGAAAATTTACAAATCTTATTAAAATTGTCGATCATATTAGGAACTTGAGGAACCTAGATGAATTTGAGTTAAAATAAATATGAAAAATTTAGATAATCAATAACCAATTGAGGCTAGACATTATGAGACAAATTATGGATTTCAAAAACTAAAGGGACTAAATGAACTTCCATCTGTGTTGAAAATTTGTGATAACCCCAATGGGCCTTGAAAATTTTAATAAATTTATTGTGTTTATAAATAAAAATTATCTTAAGAATAATAGTGTTTTCACAATCCATATTTAAAAATTCTAAGAATTATTTTTGGTTATAACTGTGTAAAACATTTTGGATCGGTGTTTCAGGTCACACTTTGTGAACCATCATCAAGATGAGAGTAGAATGAATGGTATTTATAGACATAGGTCTATATAAAATATGTTAGGTTGTAAAAGATATGCCAATTTTTTTTGAAAATAATACAAAGGATACATGAACTAAATATCAATTAGAAAAAAATTAATAAAAATTGAAGACAACAATAATAAGCTAAGAACACAACCACCCCAGAAAAAGATTGAAAACTTGACAAAGAAGATGGAAACAATAAAAATGAAAAAATAGATAAAAAAAAGTGAAATAAATAAATAAACAAATAAATAATATAATAATAAATTAGATACAATCAGATAAATTATTGAAGTCAAAATAAAATAATAATAGAAGACAATAAAAAATACAAATAAGAAAAATAAACCACAAGGCAATGAAACAAACCATGTAAAAATTATGTCAATAAAATAACCAGGGGGAAATCAAATAATGAAACAAACTATATGGGTTATACAAAACATTATCATGTTAATGCCACCAACTAATAACTAAAAGGAGAAGTAAACCCCCCACCCATGATTACCAAAATAGGCAATAAAAAAGAAAGGGAAATGAAAGCACTAAGATAAAAGGAAAATGAATATCAATACCATAAAGAAATGAAAGAGCACTATAGATGAAAATAATAAAGGCCAAGACATGAGATATAGCTAAGAATATAGAGGAAAAAGATAAGGAAAAGGGGAACGATCCCATGAATCTAAAATCCCAAACCTAGAAAAGCCAAATGAAAGGGAAGATTTAGTCAAACACATAAAATATAATAAGAGGAACACTTCTAGATCTAGGGACCTAAGGAGTGAGAGGCAAGAGGACTACTAATTGGGTATTTTTGATAGGCAAACCAAAGGTTTCCAGGAATGGTTCAAACCTAGGCCAACATCTCTATTCATGTTTTTCTTGTGCTTGAAAATCTTAACTACTTCTCGTAGACGTCATTTAGAGAAGCGATATTCAAGATATAATACCATGGTGTCTTCAATGAAAACATGATGCTTCATGTTCACTTAATTCTTAGCATGATTTGATTTGATAACTCTTTCATTTTTTATATAATCCATGTGTTTTGAGATCTTGGTGTTAATGGAATTGCTAGTTTTGCCAATATAATACACTCTGAATGAACAATAAATTTTGTAAACGCCACTTCATAGAGTGGGTTCCAAGTGGTCCTTGTAAAAATTAACTAATTATTTGAGTTTACTATGAGGAATGAAAATGGACTGGATATTTTTTATTCTCAGAATCTTGGATATCTTATTAGAAATTCCCTTAATTTATGGAAGGTAAATAACTAGTTTTTTGTTATCCACTTCATTAACTTGGGGTTGATTTTGGTAGTTCTAGGCAACTTAAAATCACAATCAATTTGTTTTTTTATTTTAACATTTTTTCTTGAAGACATTAGTAATGTGTCATATGTCTTCATCTAAATGGTCTTTATCATATATGCGAAAATATTTTTTCACATATGTGACAAAGACCATTTAGATGAAAAGATCCCACACCTTACTAAATTACTCAAGAAAAAAGGTTAAAATAAAAAACAAATTGATCATGATTTTAAGCCAGCTAAAACTACCAAAATCAACCCCTAGGTTAATAAAGTGGATAATCAAAAATTGGTTGTTTACCTTCCATACATTGAGGAATTTTTAATAAGAATCTCTAATATTTTGATAATAAATAATATTGAGTCCATTTTCATTCCTCATAATAAACTCAAAAAATTAGTAAATTTTTATGTTGTCACTTGGATTTCTGCCCTTTGAGGAGATGTAAAGCTATCCTCATCCAAGTGGAATAATGAAATCACCTCTGGGCTTGTGGGCAGCCTAAGGAATGAGGTGAGTCTCTAGATAGGGCTATCCCCCTTGATGTACCACTTAGGATTGACCCTACAACTAAAATTGGGGGGTAAAAATGGAGAGAGATAACTAAAATCAAATATAAACTAAGGAGGTGATACACCAAATTAATTTGATGACTTTCAACCAATTACATTCTACACTTGAGACCAAGAAAAAAACTAAAGCATACACTCCTTCAATCTTCCTCTTCTCACATCAATGTTATATTGTGAGTTCATGGATGAATGTGAAAAGCTAGGAGGACTAGACAAGATGCCTTGAATGGCACTAATGAAAATAATAACTCACTCAACATTTCACATCTCCTATAACACTTCACTTTCCTTGCAAGAAGTTTTCCAACTACAAACAAGGTGAAAGAATGACTTCACATGTCAAGAATCCATAGTATTCACTAAACAAGATTCATAATTAAAGTGGAACATACTTATGAATAATAATTAATAGGTAACACTTATTAATTTTATAGATTAAAATATATAAAAATGAGTAGGGCTTCTCCATACTAGGGTGGAGTATCCCATACAATGCCAAAATGGCTAACTCATATAGAGTTCGAGAGAGAAAGAGAAAGAGAGAAGTAAAATGGTCACAAGGACAATTTTAAAGATAATATTATTAGTTATCATTGCATGGGAATAAGATATGGGTCAAACCAAGCAATGCCAGGATCAATAAGTGTCAATCCAAGTCACAAACATGAAGAAAAGTGGCAAGAAATTCCTCAAATGGCTCATAAAATTACCTTTATGATTAGAGCTGTTTCAACTTATTATAAATAATTAGGGTTAATAAAAATTATTTTAATAGAAATGGTGACTCCCATACATGCCTCTCCATACACTGGTTTCATGACTGGTCCTTTGGAAACCTCTGAAAGTGAGCCATCATCATTTATTGTCAAAAAAGAACCCCTTTCATGTACTCTACTCACTTGGATCCTAATTTGGCTTCAATTTTTCATAAAAATACATGAGATGGAGTGGATGATATGTTTTAATACCATATATGGCTATGGAAGCATCATGAAAGCTTTAAAATCAGCTCAAATAAAGCTTTTAACACATCTCACTATCTTATGCATTAGGCTAGTTATGACTAGCTGATTTTAAGCACACATTTGAGAATCTTAAGAAAATTTTGAAGGCATGAAGCTTACATTGGGATTTATATTAAGTATCAAGTTTTCCATCCATGTGTTTTTCATCTCTTGAAACTTCCTACAACTTGTAAAACACATAAAATAGTGATAAAATTCATTTTTTTGCCTCCATCCATACAATTTCATAAAAATAGATAACATTTGAGGTATCTTTAGGGAGTCCTCTCTAACATAAAATATATATTATTGTCAAACTATGCTATTAAACTAGCATTCAAAGCTCATTTTCTCCATGAAGTCATAGTTGAGGGTTTAAGAGGATTTTATCTTGTTTTGACCCTTAAGATTGTTTCATAAAATATTGACATCTAACATACCAAAAAATTTCAATAATTTGGCTTTCTAATACCCCTACTAATATTCCCTATCCCCTTTGTCTCCCATGTAAATCCTTATGAAATATATGAGCTTCAAAAAATGGCCTATCATGTTTTTCTCTCTCCTTTCCAATGGGCCTAATGGGTTTCTGAGCCAAAAATGTAATTTCCAAGGTTTATTTTGCTCTCAAAAAACTTGGAAACTTCTTTATTTACCCCATGGATATGTTTAAATATTATATAAATATCATCTCATGCTATAAGTGTAAAAGACTCTCATTTTGGGCATAAGCCTAATCTTTGCCTAGTAGGTT
Source organism: Torreya grandis (assembly GCA_037957365.1). Taxonomy (NCBI): domain Eukaryota; kingdom Viridiplantae; phylum Streptophyta; class Pinopsida; order Cupressales; family Taxaceae; genus Torreya; species Torreya grandis. The sequence goes on along the minus strand of JARHVA010002477.1, from coordinate 1,901,795 downwards.
GTTTGCAAGATTAAGCCTTAAATGGTTATTTTATTGTATTCATTCCATAAAAATAGCCTAAAAACATTTTTTAAGGTGCCTAAAACATGTTATAATTAATTATAAGGCTCAACAAGAGCTAGAAATTAAAATGGCTTACCATTTGGCACTAAGCCCAATGTTGGTATTATGGGCTTAACTAAAAATTTGAGGGCTCAAACCATTATAAAATTTTTCACCTCTTTTAATTTGTTTATAAGTATTTAAATATTTTTTTCAAACCTTTTAAACCCCTTTTTAATGTTTAATCAATCCATGTATCTCCAAGACTCAAGACTACTAGTTTAGTGTTTATAGGGAAGTAACTCCTATTTGAGACAAAATAAGGGGTAATTACCCTATTATATCAGTAATAATAAGTGTTTTATATTATTCCTAAAATCATGAGGACCCCCCACACCAAATTTCAGCATTTGATGACCTCATTTTCCTATTTAAATCACCAAAAACTCAAGACAGTATTTTCCCAAGATAGACTATGTTTTGACCTCTTTTGATGAACTATGAATGCTTACTTTAGGGTTATTATTTTATTATTATAACATTAGAGTTACATTAAAATTTTTAAAATAGTGATAGATTGGTTCTCATTTTTACTCAATACCTTGAACCTCCACTTGTCTTTCATACATTCTACATTCTCAAAAAGCATGCATCTTCTGATTGTGTTTTGTTTGAGGAAAACCCCTCCCTGATATTATATGAATTAGACTAGTAAAACCTTAAATTAGTCTCCAATAAACTTTCCAAAGTTAATTTATAGGTTATTCTACCTATTTTTTATCCGTTTTAGGCTATAAACACATTAAATCATCCAAATAACTAGTTCACTACCCCTAGTTCACTGTTTCATACAGTCAAAGTTGGTTGTACATGTATATGGTATAAAAAAGGTCTAATTAGGCCCTCATTAAATTTAATATGGTTTTTAAATATCATATTTATCATAATTAAGGTTATCACTCACTTTATGGATCATTACAACCCCCCATTTGGTCTTCATATATAGTTTTGATCATAACTAGGTACATGTTGTCTTGTGACTAAGACAACCTTGTTGGACCCTTGTTGTAATTTTTTTTGGGATATTTATCCTTTATTTTAATGTGAAAATATCTAGTGAACCCAAATCTTTTATAATAAAACATGTCCCTAGATTTTTATTCATTTTGAGTATCTTAGATGACACATAAACTCTAATGCCAACTCTTTTCTTATATACCCTACCTATTATAGGTTACTCACAAGCCTATGTACAAAAAAGGCATGTGTAGAGGAAGTAAAACCATACAAAAACCTCTAAATATGATCCTTATGTTCATAGGTTCTAGTTAAATAATTTTTTACTACTCCGATATGGTGCCATAGTCAAGTTGAAATCTTGAGTAGAGGAAACTCTTCCTTGGGTCATACCCTGTAGATGTCAATGAAGGCATTTATGTGTTTAGAGACATATTTTAGTCCCATTAATAGTTTTTTTCCATTAATCCTTAGTATTACCTCTTTTTAAAAGTGATATTACTATGTGAGGGCTGAAATACCAAGTCATTGGAAGTAATTTACATTCTTTACAAACATGTTTTGTGTTATCAACCAAAACCCTCAAGACCTCTATTATATAATTTTAGGGACCAAATCCCAAAACTTAGTATTCATTATTAGGAAATATTCTCATATATTTTTTTTCATCTTATCACCTCATATACGTTTTTCATGATGCTTTTATCCTACCATGCCCTCAAGGAGTTTTTAATCACTTATTCCACACTTACAAAGTCCACCTTCTTCTCTAATTAGGTCACCTATAGGTGACTATCTACACATATAGGCAACAAGTTTGAGATGATTAGTGGTATTAAATGTTATCACCACTCAAAAAAATTTAGGCCATTTCAATGTCTTCACATGAATGTTCAAAACTTATAAATGGATCCCAAATACCATGCTCCTATCTTGCACATGGTTTGTTCTCCTCAAACACCTTTAGGTGAGTATTTTCATGGAAAATATTGAAGTGTATCAAGTGACTACCTAAAAATCACATAGAATGTGACACAACTTATTCAAAATTTTGCATTTCCCAATAAACCTATACAAAGCATTAAATGCACTAATTTTGACCCTTAAAATGACTAAAAATGATAAATGGACCTAGAAACTAATTTATGAAAGATATTAAAACATTAATAGACATAAAATGACCAATAAAACATCTCATTAAAATACATTATACCCCCTTATAGGCCTAAAATAAATTTTTTTACTAGGGGTGCCCGAATTTGACCTAAAAATCAAATTTGGTCAACAAATTGGTGACTCATAGGGGTAGTATGCCTATTATACTAACTAGACCAGTAGAATTATTAGTATATTTGGATGATGGAGTCATCTAAGGACTGATAAAAATAAGTTATTTTGACCATTGACCTCAAACCTTTGATCAAGACAAGACACTAATGGCTACCTCAACCACACAAAGCAAGATACACACATAACAAAGAATGCAAACACACAAGACACAAATATATTCTCTAATAACTTAAGATAATTAGGTAAATAACCTATTATTCATTAAAAAAAACTAAACATATCTCCTTTCTAGGATCAAAGGGAAAAATTCTTGAATCATCCTCATGGTGATATGAAACATAATGCCAAACATGCTTCTCTTTAGATTGAGTGCTTTATGGAATAGACCTCTTCCTTGGAACTTCATTTGATTTGATCTCAAGTAGGTCATCCTTAAAAAATTATCCAATGTATATATATTCCTCTTGAACATGTTCACATACTTCATGTTTCTTCCCTCTCTTCATTTCATAGTCAACTTGTATCCCCTTAATAGGAATATCTCCGAGAGGATTGATTTCTTGTTCCTTAGAAGATTAAGGCCAATAGGAGATTATTTCATCCTTCAAGAGATGATATGTTTCTCCCAACTAATTGATAAGATGATATACCATCTTGATTACTTCAAGCATGTCATCATCAAAGGCATATGCTACTTGAAAGGATAGATTTGAAATAATGCTTTTCCTTATCATACTAACTTGTGTACTAATGTTACTTTCTCCATCATTGACCAAATAATAGCCTCCTTGAAGAGGAGTATAACAAAACCCAATGAATTTAAATAATTCATCTAAAGACTAATTAAGAAATTTTCCATGTTCATCCATGGTGTCTTACAAAGTGATGAAAGAGTTTATGATCATTTCTTCCTCTTTAGAAAAGGGGAGACATCCTTCCTCATCAACCCAATATAAAATATCCACTAATCACCTCATATTAATATTTTAATAGTTAATATTCAAGGGATATTTCTTCTATCTTGGTCTCATGAGACTCTTGTAAGGATGTCACTTCTTGAGCGATGACTTGAAAGTGTTCTCCCTCCTTGATCACATATTCTACTTCAGATATGGAGGTAAAAACTTGTGACTTGTATTTTTGTTCACCAATGGGAGTCCCTATGGTGATCTCCTCCTCATAATTTCTCATCATGTCTTTTTTATCATCCATTAATTAAGCATGTTCCTCTTCACTTGCTTCTCTTAAGATGGGTTCTTCAACACAAAGAAAATATTCTTCATCATCAGCCAAGCAAATATATTCAACACAAGAGGTTACCTTATCTTCATCACTTAATAACTCTTAATGGATTTCAAATAAAAATTAATCTATCATAATATTATCTCTTTTATCAAGGGATACAATATCTTCAGCCTTCTTAATGGTGATTCCAAGACTAGGCATCTTGAAATAATGTGATCTAGCCTAATGAGGTTGCCAAGGAGGTAGGTTTTCTTCAAGCAAGAGTTTTATTTCTTTATAAACCAGATGATCCTATTTTGGTTCCCACAACATAGGTACATCAAGGCAAAGTTAAATGGGGTAAGGACAAGATGAACTAGTTGGTGGAGGTGGAATATAGATCTCAAATTCAAATTGAGAATGTAAAGAAAGAGACTCTTTGGGAAGCTTCTAAGGAAGGGGATATGGGGTTTCTTAAGGTATGTGATCTTATTTTAGGTCTAAACCTTCCATCTCACATTGAATTAGAAATATCATCTTTGATTATAATTCCTCTATATGCTAGGCTAGGTTCTCTTGGAAAAGCTTATCTTGAAGTTGATAAGAATTATCATGGGGATAAGGATTGCATGAAGGCTACCATGGAATAAAATAATATTCTTAAGGAAGGGTGGGGAGGGACTTGTAAAGGATCAAATACATTCTCCACTTCACAATCTTGGGCAATTCTTTTATCTTCTTTCTTACCCCATGACTCTACTATATTTTTCTAACATAGGATGTTAGGATTAGATATATTCTAAATTTCACACTCTTGGTCAAGAATTTTCTCCTCCTTTCCCCATGATTCCACTATTTTGATCCAACTTAGGACATTGGGATTATATGTCTCTTATTGAGGTGGTGGGGGTGTAATGTGAGAGGGAAATGAAAGATTTAAAACCAATTATTTTACTTCCAACATGGACTGTTGTAAATGCATGTTAGCCAGCTCAATTTGCCTTTAAGAATTATCTTTAAACACAATTTTTATTCTTTCAACTCTCTTCTCCAACTAATTTTTAAAATGATTATTTTTGTGGGTTTAATTTGTCTCATGAGTAGGTGTCATGGATGGATGGTATGAATATTGCGAAAATGGATATGAAGAATTATAGGTATAGTGAGGCTACCTTTTATGAACTTTTAGCCTATGCTCTAACTAAGGAAGAGACTAAACCACTCACATCAAGCATCTCACTTGTGAGCATTTTCCAATTAGCTCTCTCAATAGGTACCCATTCTCTCTGGACCAACTCAAATTCATCTCTTACCTTTGGAATGAAATGATTAGGAACTTTTATACTACATCCACTTTGTGTGTTAAGATATAATATGTATCTCTCATGGCACAAAAGTGTTTTCTTCAAGGTGGAAATGGGCTGATTAGAGAAAGGACTAGGTTGACTAGGAGGGTTAAAGCATTGAGAATGTAGGTTATAAGACTGATACAACTCATGATATGGATTAATATTTTTATATTGGGATTGATAATGATCATAAAAATATTGACCAAGAACTTGTTCATATTGATAGGGAATGGGAGAAGATGGACATGTTTTACCAACTTCTAGAGAACAAAACTCAAATCCAAGGTTAACCATGAAAGTTCATTAGGAATTAAGAACACAAAAAAATGTTAATAACAATATTCAAATGGAATACTTGGGCTGATTGACTAGTTAATGTATCTTTGGATTCACCATTGATGCTTTGATAGATGCCTACCAAGGTTTATTGTTGAGAGATGACACCAAAAATCTCTCAATATCTTAGAACAGGAGTCCCACCGGGCATGCCAAAAAAAATTTCATTTGGATTTTCACCCTTTGAGAAGATTTAAATCTCTTATCATCCAAGTGGAACAATGGAATCACCTATAGTCTTGTGGGTAGCCTAAGGAATGAGATGAGTCTCTAGATAATGCTAACTCCATTCATGTATCACTTAGGATTGAACCTATAATTAAACTTGAATGGCGAAAAAGGAGAGTGATAATTGAAATCAAATCTAAACTAATGAGGTGATACACAAAATCAATTTGATGACTTCTAACCAATTTCATTTTACATTTGAGACCAAGAAACAAAATAAAACATACACTCCTTCAATCTTCCTCTTCTCACATCAATGTTACACTATGAGGTCATGGATGAATGTGAAAAGATAAGAGGATTAGAAAATATGCCTTGAATATAACTAATTAAATGAATAACTAACTCAACATTTCACATCTCTTAGAACACTTCACATGCTCTGCAAGAAGAAATTTTCCAACTATAAACAAGGTGACAAATTGAGACCACATGCTAGGAATCCATAGTCTTCACTAAAAAAGATTGATCACTAAAGTGGAACACACTTATTAAAAATAATTAAGAGGTAAAAATTAGTCATTTTATTGATCAAAATGTATAAAAATGAGTAGGGATTTTCCATACTCAAGTGTAACATCCCATATAATGTTGAAATGGCTAAGTCGTAGAGAGAGAGAGAGAGAGAGAGAGAGAGAGAGAGAGAGAGAGAGAGAGAGAGAGAGAGAGAGAGAGAGAGAGAGAGAGAGAGAGAGAGAGAGAGAGAGAGAGAGAGAGAGAGAGAGAGAGAGAGAGAGAGAGAGAGAATTACAAGGGCCAAAAGGAAAATTTTAAATCTAATAATATAATTTATCCATGAATGGGAAGAGTATATGGATTAAACCATGAAATGTCAATGGCAAAAAATCTCAATCCAAGTGGCGAGAAACTCCTCAACTAGTTCAAAAAACTACCTTCATGATTGTAGCTATTTAAACATATTTTAATTGAGGGGAAGTAAAAATGATTTTAATGGAAATATATACTCTTATACATTCCTCTTAATGCATGGTTTCATGCCTATTCCTTTGGTAACGTCCAAAAGTGAGCCATCATCATCTGTTATCCAAAAAGAACACTTTTCATGCACCCTACCCACTTGGCTCACAATTTGGCTTCATTTTTCGATGAAAATATGTTATATGGAGTGGGTGACATGTTTAAATTCCATCCATTTATTTGGAATCCTCATGCAAGCATTAAAATTAGCTCAAGTGAAGTTTTTCACCCCTCTCACTAGCTTATGAATTAGGCTAGTTTTGACTGGTTGATTTCAAGCACCTATTTGAGACACATAGGAAAATTTTAAATGCATGAAAATTACATGGATAGTTATCTTAGGTCTCAATATTTCCATCCACATCATTTTCATCTATTCAAAATTTCTACAACTAGCAAAACACACGTAATAGTGAGAAAAAGCCTATTTCTACCACCATCTATACAATTCTATATAAATATATATCATGTGAGGGAGAATCAGGGTGTCCTTTCAAAAATATAATATTTAATATTTTCAAACTATGTCATTAAACTATTTTTTCAAACTGATTTTGTCCAGTGGGTCCTGGCTGAGGATTTATGAGGGTTTTATCTTGTTTTGACCCTTAAGCTTATTTCATAAAATAATAACATCCAACCTACAAAACAATTTCACTAATTTTTCCTTCAAGACCCTTGATAACATTCCTTAGCTCTTGTAGCTCCCATTTAGATCCTCATGAAAGATATGAGCTTCAAAAGATGGCCTATTGAGTTTGTCTCTCTCCTTTCTAATGGGCCTGATGGGTTTTTGAGCCAAAAAGGGCCTTTCCAAGGTTTCTTTTTCTCTAAAAAATGTTTTAAACTTATATATTGACCCCATGGATATGTCTCAATAGAATGGAAAGATCATTTCATGCTATAAGTGTAAAGGAATCTCATTTTGAGCATATGCCTAATCTTTGCCTAGTAGGATGTTTGTAAGATTAAGCCTAGCATGACTCTTTTGTTATATTCCTCCCATCCAAATAGACTAAACAATTTATAATTGAGTATAGGGCTCAAAAAGAGATATAAATCAAAATAGCTTACTATTTGGCACTAAGCCCAATGTTCATCTTGTGGGCTTAACTACAATCTGAGGGCTCAAACCATTGTACCATGTTTCACCTATTTTTCTTTGTCTATAATTATTTAAAAAGTTTCATCTAAACTTATAAAGACGCTTTTAAGTTTCAATAACCCCTTTACCCATCCATGTATCTCCAAGTCTTAAGACTGCAAGTTTGGTGTTCGAAGGGAAGTAACCCATATCTAAGAAAAAATAGGGCATACTTTCCCTATTATCTTAATAAAATTGAGTGTTTAATATTCTTACTCAATTAATTATTACCCCCCATTCCAAATTTTATCCTTTTATGACCTCATTTTCCTACTTAAATCACTAAAAACCTAAGACAATCTTTTCTTTAGGTAGAATATGTTTTGACCTCTTTTGATAAACTATGAATGCTTGCTTTAGTATTCCTATTTTATTATAAAAAATTTATAGGACATTTACCTTGTTAAAATCATGATATAGTTGTTCTTTTTTTACTCAAGACCCTAAACGTCCACTTGTCTTTCATAGACTTTACATTCTCTAAAAGCATGCATCTTTTGACTGTGTTTTGTTTGAGGAAAACTCTTACTTGGTCTTATATGGATTATACACTTAAAACCTTGAATTAGTATCTAATACACTTCACAATATCATTGGGTAGGTTATTTGACCTATTATCTATCCTTTTTAGGCTATAAATACCTTAAATAATCCAAATAATATGTTCACTATTTCATACAGTCAAAGTTGGTTGTAGGTGTATATGGGCTACAAAAAGTCTAAGTAGGCCCAATTTACATTTTTTTTGGTTTTTAAAGACAATATTGATCATAATTAAGGTCATAAATCACTTTATGTATCATTACAATCTCCCATTTTTTCCTCATATATACTTATGATCATAACTAGGTACATGTTATCTTGTGACTAAGTCAACCTTGTTGGAACCCTATTGTAATTGCATTTGGGATCTTCAGACTTGAGTTGAATTTTAAATTATATATTTAATACCCATATATGATCATACATGTCACTATTTTTTTACTCATATTGAGTATCTTATATGACACACAAACTCTTATGCCAACTCATTTCTTATATGCCCTACCTGCTATAGGTTACTCACAGGCCTATGTACAAATAGGGCACATGTGTAGGAAGTAAAAACCATAATAAAACCTATCAATACGATCCTTATTTCATAGTTTATACTTAAATAATTTTTTACTACTCCTATATGGGTCCATAGTCAAGTTGAAATCTTGAGTGGAGGAAACTCTTCCTTGGGTCATACCCTGTAGATGTCAATGAAGGCATTTCAGTGTTTAGAGACATATTTAAGGCCCCTTAATAGTTGTTTTCCATCATTCCTCAGTATTTCATCTTTTTTAAAGTGATATTACTATGTTAGGGAATAAATAAAAAGTTATTTTTATTAATTTAGAGTCTTTGCAATCATGTTTTGTGTTATCACCCAAAATCCTCAAGACCTTTGTTATGCAATTTCAGGGACCAAATCCCAAAACTCAATCTTCATTCTTAGGAAATATTATCATAGATTTTTTTCCATCGTAACACCTCATATATATTTTTCATGATGATTTTATAATACCATGCCCTCAAGGAGGTTTTTATCACTTATTCCACACTTATAAAGGCCTCTTTACTCTCTGTTTAGGTCACCTAAAGGTGACTATATACACATATAGGAAAAACGTTTGAGATGATGAGTGTTATAAAATGTTCTCACCATTAAACTAATTTGAGGATATTTTAATGTCTCCAAATTAATGTTAATTTTTTTTAAATGGATCCCAAAGACCATGAGATTAGTTTGTACATGGTTTCTTCTTTTCAAACACCTGTGGGTGAGTATTTTCATGGCAGACAGTGAGAAGGTGTCTCAAATGACTACCCAATTCCTCTTTTTTTAAATAAATTTTAAGGTTTTATTCACCACTATATGAAATTTGAGGACACACCAAGACATAAAATTATTTAGTATACTGCTATGACCATGGCATAAAGTTTTCAAACATGTGATTTGTTAAAGATTAGACAAGCAACATGATTCTTGTGAAAGCCATCTCAAGAGGCATACTTTGAAGAATGAAAATGAGGGGACATGAGGTGAAAATAATATTGAAAAAATGAGAAACAAACTATCAAAACCCCCTAAATCCATTGCAAAACATGAAAATTTGAAAATAGTTAAAACATGCTTATCATCACATAAGACCAATCTATAGGCTTGAAGTGAATTTGATAATCAGAACACCTAAAAACATAATAAAAATCATGGAATAAATAATGAGACATTACAAACATGCTTTGAAGCAAATATGAGTAACTAGTTTGTACATAATCTCCCAAACCAAAGCAAAACTTGAAGGGTACATAGAATGATAAACATATTTACACATTCCACTTCAAACGGATAGTTCATGAATCATAGTTGACACTTTATAAAAATTAATATATTTATTTGAATGTATCTAAGTGTATAATATTTTCCCAAGATCATTTTACTTTAAACCCCTTGTGTTGGTTTTACCTATAAAAAAACTACAAGTCACCTCAGCATGTCTAGAAAGGTGAAAAGAGAGTAAAATAGTTTAGAGAAAGAAATGGAACCTAAAAATAAATTAAAGAGTGTATATGATTGTTATGGATATTAATTGACACTTATTTATAATTTACCACATGACACACTTCCCAAGAAAGCCATACAAGTGCCAAACTCACTCTTTTCTTCAGGAAAACTACATTTTTTTTAGTAAGCTCAGAGTTTTCAATTATTTATAGTTACTTTAGACTTCATATGACACATGGGTCATGGAAAATCTCTTTGAAACTTGGACATTTCCCAATAAACCCATATAAATCATTAAATGCACTATTTTTTACCTTTAAAATCACTAAAAATGATAAATGGACCTAGAAACTAATTAACCAAAGCTAGTAAAACATTAATAGGCATAAAATGAACTATAGAACATCTCATGAAAATATATTATACCCAATTATAGGCCTAAAAATCATTTTTTTACTAGGTGTACCCCAATTTTACAAAAGTCACATTTGGTCAACATCTTCCAAGGACCACCTTGAACCCACTCTACAAAGTAACATTTATAAAATTGAATTTTCATGTGGAGTGTCTTCTATTGGAAAAAATGGCCATTTCATTAACACTAGTATCTCAAAACACATAACTGATATTAAAAAATTAAAAAAAAAGGTGATCAAATAAGCTTGTGTTGAGCATTCACTAAACATAAAGCATCATGTTTGCATTGAAGACAACAACTTATTAGTTGTTTAATATCACTTCTCTAAACAACATCCTAGACAAGTAATTAATATTTTTAATTATGAGAAGAAATTGAATAGAGATGTCAGCCTAGGTTTGAACCATTGTTGAAAATCTTTGGCTTACATATCAAAAAAACATAATTAGTAGTCCTCTTTCCTTGTACTCCTCAGGTCTCCAGATCTAGTAGTGTTCCTCTTAGGATATTTTATGTGTTTGACTAGTTTTCCCCTTCCCTCAATTATTATAGGTCTAAAATTTTAGATTCATATAAGGGTTCCCCTTATCCTTCTCCTTTGTTTCTATTGTCTCATCTATCTCTCATGTCTTTGCCTTGATTTCTTATTTATTTTTATGTCTATAGTACTCTTTCATTTATCATTGGTATTCACTTTCATTCTCCTTTTATAGTAGTTATTTTATTTATTTTCATTTTTCTTACTTACTATGTTAAACATGGGTGGGGAGTTTATTGATCCTTTTAGTTATCATTTAGAGGTATTATCATGCTAATGTTTTGTATAACATATCTCATTTATTTTGATTGTATGTTTCCCCTTGGTTATTTTATTGAGATTATTTTTACATGGTTTGTTTCCCTTCCTTGTGGATTTATTTCTTTATTTGTATTTGTATTTTTGTTTTTTTTGTCTTATTTTTTTATTTTAATCCAACTTCATTAATTTATTTGATTGTATCTAATTTATTATTTTATTTATTCATTTAGTCTTTTTTATTTTCTATCTTCTTTGTCAAGATTTAAAGATTTTTCTTGTGTGGTTGTGTTCCTAGATTATTAATGTTGTATTTAATTTTTATCTAATTAATTTTTATTTCATGTCTCTTTTATATTATTTTATTATTTTCAAAATTTTTTAACCACTATTTTTTAACATGAAATATTTTTATATAGACCAATGTATATAATTACCATTAATTTTACTCTCATCTTGATGATGGTTCATAGAGTGTGACTAGAGATGTGGATCCAAAAGATTTTATAGAGTTATAACTAGAAATTATTCGTGTCATTTTCAAAAATTATCTTTTGAATAGTTTTATGTAATGGTGAAAATTTTGGGAAATTAAAATATTAATAAAAAATATTGTGTGCTAGTTTTTGATAGAGTGGTAGTGATAATTCTATCCATTAAGACCATTTTTGATACTACCTCATGCATTTATAACATTACATAGTGGAATGGGAATTAAATTTACTCATCCACTAGTTTTTTTCCCACATCGAGTTTCTCCATAATTCATATTATATTTATTGTTAGTTTTTTTCATTATTATTCTTCATGTTCATGTCAATATGTTATACATTTTATTTCTAGTACTTTTTATCTCTTATTTTATCAATACAAATATCCTATAACAGTAATATTCTAATCATTATTTAATTAGGAGTTATAGGATCCATTTTGGTGAAGCTTAGAATGGAATATCCACCTAGTTTACAAACACTTTATATATTAGATTCAATTTTATATCAGTTCTTTACATGGTCTTATGTATTGAAGACTACATTGAATGTTTATGACCATCACTGGAGAAAGTAGTGATAGTGATCAAGGTATCCTATTTTAATTTAAATAAGATATTTACATAAGTAATTATAAGAATGTGATCACAATTATGGCCCATGTTAATGGAAAATATTTATAAACAACATAAGAGTAACTTTGAAATATTGAAAAAGGAGTAACTATAATTTATCTTTCTATGATCAAGTTTACCTTGTTGGAGTCTATCAAGGGGATTCTCATGGATAAGATTTATGTATCTATAAAGGTGATAAAATTTAAAAATGAGTATTCTTAATAGACTCATGATAATAAGTAAGATCAATAACATACCAACCAAAATCCAATTCACTTCAATATTGAGGAAAATACAGAAGTTCATCCATATGTTGGGGACATGAATGTAAAAAAAAATAACTTTGAATATCCCAAATTGAAGTATATTTTACTTTTCATCAAATTAATGTAAGTGAATATATTTATTTTTCAAGGTTAAACCATGATTTAACATGGTTTGAGATCTAAATTCATAATTTGTTATTTAATATTATTCTGCCTATTACTAAGTGTAATGATTTTAATATATTAATAAAGAATAAATTGGATACTAATATTTATGAATAAGAGAGGTCCATGATTTGGAAATATATTAGGAAAATAAATTCCAAATCATATAATATTACACAAGTGAATTTTTAACAAGGTTGTCAAATTGGGAAAATATATAACATATTATGACATCTTCATGAAGCCCAGGTAGACTCCATAGCCATTTTTTGAGACTTGTCATCTTAACCAAGATAATATATGTAGAATATCCTTGTTATTTATCTCATTACCTGAAAATTGACAATAATAAGAATTCATATACCTCTCAAAACACTTAAAAGAAGAAATTTAACTTTGAAAAAATGTTAATGGTAAATGGAAATTTAATTATACTGATATGTCCAATTATAAGAAGGATATTAAAAAACATTACGGAAAATGTGATGTTGATAGTCATTCTGAGTATCAATGTTTAAATCTCTTCTCAAAATTTATTACATTCAAGAATAAGAAGAATAAGAAGGTTATGCCCTCTCTGCAAGGTAAGAATATTGATTGAAACTTTGATATGAATGACTTTTTTTGTTTTACATTAATCAATAAAGAGGTATGTTTGGGTAGGATTGATGTTCAAGAGAGTGAAATTTATAAGATATTCCCTATTAAAATTCAATATAAGAGAAAAAAAATATTCTCTCTTTATACTTTCTCATAAGATAATTTGATAAGCAAGGAGTTGGTAGATAAATTAGTGTTTGAGAATTACAATCAACCAAATCATATTATTTGGGTTGGGTAAATAAATGTGTAGTTAATAAGGAAACAAATAAATGTAAAGTTAAGTTTGGTATTGATACACATTTCATTAATGAAGTTAAAATGGATCTTATGTCTATTGATGTGTGTGGTTTAGTATTTAGGATACCTTAATTGTATATATGAGATAGTATATTATTGAGGATAGAAAACCAATACCATTTAATGAGGTATGGAAATATATACATCATTTCAATGTATAAATGTGATTCCAAAATAGTTTTGGTAAATTTTTCTAAAGCTATAAGATTACTAATGATAGTAGAAATTTTATTTTCTTTTTTTCAAAGACATTCAATATATAGAAGTGGCTACACATGATACATAATGTAACATGTTTAATAACAAAGAGTATAAGCATGTGGGAGTTTTGGTATAGTGTTTCAAGGAGGTTTTACATGATCCTATGGTATTACCACTAGATAGGCTTATTAACCACAAAATTCAATTTCTATAAAATAATCCACTTCCAAATATTGGGTTATAGAGGAAGTCCTTGAACATGCCAATGAGTTAAAATATCAATTAAATTATTTTAATAATCAAGGTGAAATGCATCATAGTACTTCCCAATGTATTTATCCTATACGTTTAGTACCTAAGAAAGATGGTTCATGGAGAATGTGTGTTTTTTATACAAAAATTAACAAGATTAAAATCAATAAGAGGTACCCTCATAGTTTGATGATCTTATTGATCAAATTTAGAATTATAATTATTTTATTAATATTTATTTTAATTTGAGGTATAATAAAATGTGCATGAAAGAAGAGGAGATTTATTAAAAAACATTCAAAATAATGAAATGATTCTATAAGTGGTCAGTTATAACTTTCACTATATGCAACACATTAGATACCTTCACGGGGTTAATGAATTAGGTAACTAGTCCTTATATTAAATAATTTTTAATTATCTATTTACATTATAATATTTTTATCATAGAATTTTTATGGTAATATTGATCATCTTACACAATTATTTAAAGTTTGTAAAAATATGTTAGTGTTAGATGAGAATAAATTTGAGTTTTTTAAACAATCACATATCTTATTTGGGTATGTGATTGGATATATGGAGCTGGTGAAATATCTAAATAAGGTAGAGGACATCATGAATTGTCCAAATCATTCCAATTTGATTGAGACAAAGGATATTTATGGATAAAATTTAATATTTGAGGAAGTTTAGTGAGAACTTATTTTCCATACCCACACCTTTGCATGAGAATATAATTGTTGGTAAGAGTTTTACTTTGGGTAGGAAGACCCAAATAAATTTAATATGTCTAGACATAATATTAGTCATGATTTATTTAATTATTTCCCAACTTGAAACTATAGTTTGACATGGAAATGGATGCTAATGACTATGCTATGGTGGTTAGCTTAATTCAAAGCGGTAAGTTGGTAAGCTACCACTCAAATTTATTTCATTGTGTAATTTGAATTTATGTACATATGAAAAATAACTATATGTTATTATTTAATTAGTAAAGAAATTAAAGTATTATCTCATGGGTAAGGAAACATTTTTCCTTATGGATCGTTAAGTTCTCCAATATTTTCAAGCTAAAACTAAAATTTTGAAAAATAGACACTATAACGAGATGGGATTTTCATAACAATTTCACTTAGTTATCAAATATAAGAAAGGTGTGACTAAAAAATATCTATTATGTTATTTATACCTCCTTTAATTTCATCTATTTTCACCATAACTATTTTTAGGCCTTTTTATGTGTGTCTTATGTAGAAGGATATGGGCATCATGAAATTCTTGGGAAACCATTTCTTCAAGCCAAAAATTATCAAGGGATGGGTTTGATCCAAAGAGTATTTATAAATTTAAATTAGATTGATATAATTTTTTGATAATTTTCATGTGATCAAGGAGGAAATATCTTAGCTAATGAGGAACACACATAATTTAAATGTTTTAGGAAATTTTGTTGTTACAAAGATAGTTACATAATTTTTAGAGTATATTTACTGGATTAATATGAAATTATGTGTTTTTAGGTTCACAATATGATTTGTATTAATAGTAAAATAAATTATATTATAAGTAAATTATGTTTTCATGTGTCATTACTAGTTCCTTCTAGGCTATAGGAAAGCATTTCAATAGATTTTCTAGGCAATTTGCCTATGTCAAGGGAGGGCATGGCTACCTCTTTGTGGTTATGGACTCATTTATTAAGATGTGTATTCTTATTCCTTATAAAAATAACATTAAATGTAGTGATGTAGATGATTTGAATTTTTCTAATGTGTTGGTTCATTTTGGTTTGTTTAGTTTTATTGATTCAAATCGATTTTCAATATTTCATGTCAAATTTTTGGTAATATTTTGGGAGAATATAGATACTAAATTGAAATGGTCTATAAATTTTCACCCATTAATAGATGTGAAAAAAATGTGTTTGAATAAAATATTGGTATATATCTTTAAATGGTATAATAATATCATAACTCTTGGGATGAAAATTTGGTGTATATTCAACATTCCTAAAATAAGATAGTGCATTTATATACTAGTAAATATAAATTTTAAACATGCTTTTGATAACTTCCTCCATTCATATTTGATTTTTATTTTTGATAGCCATACAAAGGAAGTGTGAAAGTGGATCTCAAGGTCTAAAAAATGATATATTCATTAAAAATATTTAAAAAATTCACCTCTAAGTGCAGGAGAGGTTGAAGGAGTCTTAAACCAAGTTAAAATAAAGGCATGATCAACATATGATTTATCATAATTTCCTTTTTAGAGCCAAGCTATGGTTTTAATTAAGAATGGAAAGGATCTAATGTAAGTATAATAATATTAAGCCTCTTAGGTATGGTCATGTTGATTCCTCTAAATGTATCACATGTGTCCTTAGTGTTCAATAACACTTCTAGTTTTATAATTCTATGAATTTAGATCATAAGTAGAAGGTTTTGACAATTTGTGTTACCTGTGGTGAAATAGCAATAGAGCAATCTTTAACTATTAAAAAAATTTATATTAATTGGTGGTTGAGAGCCACCATGTACCAAAATTTTTAAAAGTGTATCTATGCTAATACTAGTGAATTGTGATCAATATTAAACTATAAACTAATATAAATGGGCATTTATAATGAAATCTAAATTAAAGTTATCTGGTTAAAAAAAGAAACAAAAGAGAAGGGTAGGGTAGAAAGAGAATAAGTGATTACTTATCATAGACTCAAACATTATGACAATATTTCAATTACATCTGAGTATGTATTTAAACACTATATAGTGAAAAATAGCATACACTTAGATCTTATTACACACTACACAAACCTTCAAGGATGATATAAAGAAATATAGGTAAAAATTGAATGTAATTTAAATACATTCTACCACAATAAAATAACATTTGCACATTCTAATGCATAGAAAATAAAACAAAGAAAATTCAATATCATTCAACTAATTTATCATAAGCACAAATTAATAACCCTATAACTAAATATGCAACTCATAATTCATAAAAACAATTCAAATTTAACACTCAAGACTAGCAATTGAGAGAAAATCCTTGTAGCAATTGACATAAACAAACTTGTCTAATTCTTTAAGAATTCTTTGATTGTATTAACTTTTCAAAGTATACAAATTATGTTCACAATTATCTCTCTTTAAAAAAAATTAGTACTACCTTTTATAGAAGGACCAGGTAGTATACTGATTAGTTATAAGATACAAATGTATAATAAGTAAGGACAACTATCTTTTTTTATAAAAAAGTTCTAGAATACACTTACTCTTCCAAAATGGACTGACCTAAAGGCAAATGTGCTAGCAACATATCATATGCCTTAACAAAATATTATTCCTAGCTCAAATATTATAATGTTTTTATAAAGAGGAATATTAATTAACTGGTGGGCCCATTGATAAAGGGATCCCCTATTACTCTTGTAGAAGCTCCATAGCTCTTTGATGTTTTTCTTTGACAAGCTCGAAATATACAACTAGATTTAGGAGATAGACATCCTCTTGATTAGATAATTCATAAAAGTCTCTATCATGTCTTTCCATAACTTCCCTGATGCTCCTAGATTCTACAAGCATTTCCTTGATAATGAAGATCATTCCCATAATTTTGTTGTTATCACTACTAGATTATCCCTATATTTTTCTTCTAACTTATTTCATCACCAAAGTATACTCTTAATCATCAATAATGCCCATGGTTGTAGAATTTTTATGATTAGTCAACATGGTGCCAAGGATTTACTTAATCATGGCAATCAACTCCTTATCATCAATCATGAGTCTATCAAAGCCTTTTGACCAAACACTTAAAATTTAGATCTTATCCAGCACTATCCCTAATATAGAATTTAAATTCAATAGGATAATGGTTTTGAATTTAGGAATTTCATTCCTAATTAGTAGATTAATGAGATCTATTATTTAATCCTTTTTATCCCACCACTCTATCATCAATATTTTAGCCATCTTACTCTACTAGCTTATTGCATCTTCCCTTAGCTTCATTTATTTTAAGGAGTCAAAAATGTTGAAAAAGGATGCTTCAAACATATTTATTATTGCCTCAAGAATAGATAAGGTATCATGGGTCTCTTAATTATTCTTTCCCTCTCCAAGTTTTGTATCCTTTCTTTCATGGCTTCAATTCCCACTTTGATTTGAGTTGAAAGGGCCTTGGCTAGTCTTTATACGTCTTCTTCATGGATGAGAAGTTCCTCAGGCTATTGTACTCCAACTATAGTTAATCCTTAAAATGGCTCAACCCTTTTAAATGTGAATTCCTCACCTTCAATCATGGTTTTCTTCATGCTTACCCTTTACAATCCTACTACCTTAGGGTTAAATTACACTATGGTGGATGAATCTATAATCTTAATAGGTTTTGAGACATCCATCATTATGCTACTTGAGGCACTTGAAGTTTTTATTTGTGTGTCACCTGATGCTTCTATGGCAACTATCCTTATTTCTTCTTCCTCCATCATCAAAGACAATATCCATGGCTTGATTTATTCATGAAAATCAATTTTAGTAGTTTGGTTCAAGGCCCAAGAGTGACACAAAGTGAGAATCTTCTGAATTTTTCCATAGACAAACCATTCAATGAAAATAGGTCCATGAATGGAATATTCCTCCCTAAACAAGTTGACCTCACTCATGGAGTGGGTGAAGGTTAACTTGGGTTTCTTCCTTTCAACTAGGACCAAGGCTAATTTTTCATTTCTTCTTTATGAGAATACTACTAAAACTAAATCCAAAGTAACCTTTTATTTTTTTTCTTATTTAACCTCCTCTACCTCAGCTTGGGTTTATTCATTTTTTTCTTCTTCTTATTTTAACCCATGATCTTCAATTAGAACTCTAAGTACATCCTCTACTATTTCATTGGGCTCTAAGGAAAACGTATCTAAGAACTCGATGGGGACCCTAGTATATCATGAGGTGTAGAAGATGATCCCTCCTTAGGTCTCTCTTCTAACTCATCCTTACCAGATCCTTGTGTTATTTTTAACTAGGACTATTGCATGCTAACTTATAGTTGGGGAATTAAATAACATCTAGGTAATAAATGATACTGCATGTGTCCCATTTGCCAAATCTCACATGGTATCTTGTCATCTCCCCTAGTCAACCTAGGCTCCAAATTAATTTTATGCCTCTTCAACCTAGACAATACTTGTAGGAAACTAGAAGCCTCAAATACCTTATTTATGTTCTTGGATTTTAGGTGTTGGCCGATCACCCCATTAGGGTCCCATTGCCTCAAATCACTCTTTTACAAGGTAAAGGAGTCCCTATGTCTATAAATTATATTCACTTGCCACAAATTTTGTAAAATAGTCCTAATTATGATCAATGGAAAGGGATGTGGAAGGCCTTTCATCTTGTCCTTTCAAAATCCATCTACACTATGAATAAGTTGTTAGGCCACTTCTTGTTCTATAAGCTTGGTTGGCACATGGATGGGTAGCCTATAGGACTATGTTAGAGTTATTTTAATTTTAATGATGGTGAAATCATGGTAGAACCAAATATCTCCTATCAAATCCACATAATTATTAATTAATGGGTTGACCCTGCTCATAGGGATTCCTATGATGGCGTCCTCTAAGGTTAGGTAGACATAATCATATATAAATTGTATGTTCTGCCTAGATTATGTGTATCTTTGAGTAATGATGATAGAGAGTGGGTCATCCATCAAGGGACCAATTTTTGATATTTAGGATCTAGGTAGAGGCTAAAAGGGAATCTAATAGATATGATATCATGTAAAATTACTTACTTTCTCTATTATTGATTACTGTTAATTGGGACTTCTAGTGGATGTTGATCATATCAATTAATGGGGGAATGAGCCCTTTTTCAACCATGAAGTAGACATATGATACATAAGTTTTTTAAATGTGAGTGGTAGAGGGGGATCTAAACAAACTATTTAGTAAGGTCATTATTATCCTAATTCCCTTCCTAAATTAGACAATTAATATTCTACCTATGAGGTCTTAGACTACATATTTTCTAGTGAGAAACCATGGGGTAAGGATTGTGTTAAAATTATGTTCTCTATTCCATTTTTTTATGGTGGGAAAGTCTCTTTGTAGCTTACATAGTTTATAATAACTCTCAAAAGATAAGGGAGAGATGTAACTTATTTTCAAAAATGTACACTCATGCACAATCCAATAATTCTCAACCTTATAATCTTGAAAAATAGGAGGAAGGAAATTAATGTAGTGAAATAACTTAGGATTGGTGGTAGTGTGGTATTGACCAACCATCTAAATAAAAACTAGGTCATTGTATCTCCTTTGGGTGGTTGCATTCCTATATGCCTACCTGGTCAAGGCATACATCTCTTAATGATCCCAAAGGGTTTGAACCAATTCCTATTTCCATTTTTTAAGGTTTTAGTGTATAGGTCCATGTCTTTGAAAAACCTTCCCTCATTGTTTGAGGTCAAGTATAGCTTGATCTCATCTTTTTATTGTTTTCTATGAGTTAGCATGGTTGTGGAAGTTGTAACTATTTATCAAATAGATTGTAAGTGATCTCTAAATCAACTTGTTCTTACTTAGATCACAGTTGATCTATTCCTAGTTTGAATGTGATCAAATCAAGTTTAAATTGGGGATTTTATGGAAGCTAGGGTTTTTTTATGAGGTTTTAATGGTGATGGAAATCTAGACTATAGCTCATTCATGTCTCAAATTTGATTGAGACCTAAGATTTTATACCTTTACCTTTTCAATCACCTAAGATCTCCAATTTTGTCATTTTTTGCTTATGTGGCACCCATGTGGCATCCATTTGACAACTTTCATAGCTATTTTCATAATTATCTTGAGGGAATAGATGTTGGCTTTAGAAAAAATCCAATTTTTTCACTATTAGTCTAACTTTATGGATCAACACAAGACACTAATCATGATCCTAAGGCTCAAGAATTATTGGTTTATTTATGTAAGGCCATGCATTTATGACACTTAGCCTCTTTATTAGCCTCGTGGGCCCTACATTCTATTTAATGAACATGTGATTTCCATTTGTCATTATTGTGGGCCTTTGAAGGATCATTGAAAAGTCTCCAAAATATCTACTCCATTAGATCATCTTCTTGTGAACAAGTATGGACCATTGACCATGATCCAAGGGGATGCACACCATTAATATTATATATCAATAGAATTAGACTTATTAATTCCTTCACTCTAGTCAAGTAATTGTCATGATGAAGCATATTCCATCGATCTTGCAAAGGATCAAAAACTTTAATTAGCATATCTATAAAAAGGACTTAGATTAAAATGCTTTTAAATAAGTATATGTCATATTAATAAACACAATAATAATTAGGGTAAAGTATTTTATGCTAAGATTTTAAATCATAATATCAAAGTGGCCCCTTCTAATGATAGAAAACATGCCCCTTTGTCTAGATAAAATGTTATATGAGCTTGAAATTAATGGTCACATGAACATAAATAATGGCCTCATAGATGTCATGATATTTGCATGAACAAAACTTTAAAATTGATAAGTTCCTATTTTGGTGGGATTAAAGTTGATGGTCATGTGTATGTTAAATGATGATCATGTGAACACAAAATTTAAGCCCATGAAGTTCTTATTTTGGTGGGATTAAAATTTAAAGTTTTAAAGTTCCTATTTTCAAGATCACCACATGGTGAGTCCACAAGGATTCTTAAACCTTTTAAATTTTCAATGTTGTCTTCAATCCATTATATCTAGATCCATGATGACTAATAGATCATCGATCATGATCTGAGTAGTTACACACCATTGGTACCATTTAACATGTGAGAACTTTTGCTATCTAACTTTGAATGTAGGAGTGTTGTGTGGTGACTTCATCAAGCTTATTGAGCCTTTTAAATTTTTAATGTTGTCTTTGATCCATCTAACATTTAGTCTTGATGAGGTAAGAGCCATTGATTGTGATCTAGAGGCTCACTCATGACTAGTTTAAAGGACTAAATTCTCAAGATTATTGAGATTTCCCTTATTCCATTGGATCAAGAGTCATGATGAAGCGTAGACTGTTGAATCTACAAAGAATCAAGTTTTTAATTTAGGACCTAGGATGAATTAAGAATTAAGATAAAGCATTAAGACTAATCTCTCATTTTTGTTAATAAACATGAATGGGGCCTTAACATAAAGGATTTAGGCTAAGTAGGTAATAAAGGAGACCACACTAGAAAATATAAAGGATCTTGCCAATCATGAACATTAGACCTAGTTAGAAAATAAAGGAAATAAAAGGGGAAAACAATGAAAAGGGACCAAGCATGATTTTTGGATAGGGTTTGGTCATGTTACAAAACATGACTAAGCCTTAGCATAAAATTAGTCTTAAGTCATAATTTGAAATATTCCCACCAAATGATCTTGCAAATATTTAAATTTGAACCAAGTGTTTAAGCTAGTCTTTTTAGGCATGATCCATCAATAAGGGATTCATGAAACCTATAACTATAAGACATGAAGACCAATTATTAGCAACATTAGGCAAGCTCAAAGAAAAACCTTAAATTAGTAATCCAAATTTATCAAAGTGGATGATCTTCAAATTCTAATAATATTCAAAACATCTAATGGTTTTAGGGTTAAGGTTCAAATTATCTCAAGGGTCCCAATTTTCAAAAAATGGGGGTATGTTAACCTCAACAAATGGTGAATTATAGGAGAAACATAACAATATGTTAGAACTCAGAGATTCTAGTTTAGACAAACTACTAAGTCATCTACTCCACTTGATCAATGTCATTATCTAGATGAATTTTTGGTTAAAGAAAATATTAAACTTGCAGAGTTAGGGTAAAACATCAAGACATAGCCATATTATGTGTGTGATTTGATTCTACTTACTATTTGTCATGGGATTTAGGAGATGACTTCCAGGTTTCATATCTTTAATCATTAAAACTAACTTGGGGCATGTTTAGATATTCATTAAGACCCATGCTTCTAGTTTAGGGAAGGCTTGGGCATTGTTCTACTTCTAACCAGGAATCCATAACCCCAATATATATGTCTTTAGCTTCACTCATGGCCTTGATCCACTACCATCCAGGTGTCCATAGACCCAGTGGAGATTATTAGAATCACCTATGCTTGAAAAACTTTTTATTTTGCATTACATTCTTATTCTTGTATTTTACATCTTTTTATGATTTTAGCTAGGTTAGGAACTAGGGTAGCTAGATTTAAGGATTTGGTCAAGTGTTTTATCCTTAAAAAATCACTTATGGCTACAACCATTATCCTAGGTAAGGATGATTGTTAAGTGAAAGCATGATTATGCCTCAATAGATTAAGTTTTCATCCTACAAGTATAAATCTTATTAAAACCAATTTTAGTTCAAGACAATGTTCAAGCTCTCATGGAACAATTGGCCTCTTTAGTTAGTCTTTACCAGTTTATTCAAATCACAAAATTAGGCTCACATTTCATAAGTATGGTCAATATATGTATGAGATTCATACACACTTTCATGAACATTGGAATTTTAAGAAAAATAAATAAACTTTGATTATAGGGTTATCTAGAAAGACTTATTAGAAGCAAGGAACAAAGAAATAAAAGCAAAAATAAAATAGAAAGGATTAAAGTAAGAAAAAAAAGGAATATATATATATATATATATATATATATATATATATATATATATATATATATATATATATATATATATATATATATTCCTTTTTTTTCTTACTTTAATCCTTTCTATTTTATTTTTGCTTTGATTTCTTTGATATATATATATATATATATATATATATGTATTTATAATACACACACACACACACACACACACACACACACACACACACACACACACACACACACACACACACACACACACACACACACACACACACACTCTCACACACACACACACATTATTATATACAAATGATGGACAAGAAGGAAATAAATAAAAGAAACTAACTAGCCTACCTACACTAAGTCTAACCATCTTACAATTTTACTCCATAAAGACCATAGAGGGAGCATAAGAGAAGTAGTGCTTGAAGTAATACACATTCATGGGTAGTTTGAACTCGTCTCCTTGTAATTATTTTATTATAAAGGTGTTATGATCTAGACAATACTTCAATCAATGATCTAGGAAACACTTCAGGTGATAATTCAGGTGATGATTCTACCCCAATTAGTCGCAGAACTTTTGGGAGCCATAACTTTTGCACCATAGCTCCGTTTGAATCCCCATTTGAACCATTAGAAATCTAAGAATTAGGGAAACACTGTGAGATGGAAAAATATTTTTTGGTGGGTTTTGACCTCTAAAAACCAAATTTAAGTGCCCCAAATTTCAATTTTAGTAGTGTAGTATAAAAATAGTAAGTATTTAAAAATAGTAATTTCTAAAATTCTATATTATTGTAATTCATAGAAGTCAAACCATTCATCTTCCTTGATATTAATGACCTTCCACATCCTCCTCCTACCTTAAAAAATAGGTATAAATAGATATGTAACCCAAAAAAGAAAACAAACATCTCTTCTCAGAGATAGGCATATGTTGTATCTACAATTTTGATCAATAAAACATCTCTCTCTTCTCAGAGATATCATTATTATTTGTGTTATTTAAATATTATTCAACCAAGACTTTGAAGTTTTGGATCATGTTTTCCCCTAGTGTGTCTACAATCTGATAGGGTCCAATCTATAGAGGTGTGAACTTGTCATGCTTGCCCTAGGCTCAGATGCTTTGTCTCAAAAGAGAACCAATTCCCCTTGTTTGAACACCTTGATCTTTGATATTTTGTCAAACCACCTCTTCATCATGGTCTGATGTCTACTAAAATTAGTAAAGGATTCTTCCTTTACATTTTCTATTTAGATTTTGTATAACAATCTCAAATTTTTAAGGTCATGTCCTTCTTCCAAATACTCTTGCATGAATTTGTATGTAGGCACCTTGAGAGTGATAGGAAAGATAGGATCTTATCCATAAACCAAAAATAATGATGATGATTTTAAGGCTTGCTTGATCCTTATCTTATCTTCCCATAGGGCATACTTGAGAATATTATGCTAATTCATGGGCTTGTCTATAATATACTTCTTGATTGCTTCTATTAAGCTCTTGTTGGTAGACTTAGATAATCAATTTCCTTGGGGGTAATGGTTGGATGAAAACTTAAGAGAAAGTCCATTGTTATAATCCCATTTGATCATCTTAATGTATATAAATGTGTATCCATTTTCACACACCAAAGAGGCTAGAGTTCCAAATCTGGGACATATGATATCCTCTAAGAAATTAATCACTTCTTTAGTCATGCATTATTTGGTGGCTACAACCTTAACCCAACTTGTGTAATAATTTGTGGTAGTCAAGATATAATTGTGCCCTTCTAATTAATTGAGGTTTATTAATCCTACAAAGTCCAATCCCCATTATTTAAAGGGTTTATCAAAAATGACTAGATATAAATGTATTTTTGCCTTTGGTTCTATGGTTTTAAATACCTGGCATGAGTGGCATTCCATCATGTGCTTGTGGCATATTTGAAAATATTTGGCCAATAGTATCCAATTTTGAGGATCTTATGGGTTATAGTCTTCCTAGATGGGTTACCATTTCCAAACTTCTCATAGAAGGTGTTCATGATTTGGGTACCTTATTATTTTAAGACACATCTAAGGTAGACACCTTTAAATTTATTTCTATTTAAAACCCAATATTTTATTAGATAATGGGTTTCCTTGAGACTTAGGGCCCTATTTTGCTCCTTGGTTAGTCTTGTAAGACAAGTACCATTAATTAGTAAATGAATGATGGAATCATACCACTCACTAGCTTGAAAGTTCTATTAATCCACTTACTTAATACTTAGCTTATGATTGGTAGTAGAAATAATTTTAATTAAGCCTTGAAACCTTACCAATTTAGAATCCTTCATTTCTATGTCCTATTCTTCCAAAAATGACATCCATTTACCTCTACATTCTCCAAGTTAATTTTGGGTCAACATAAGCTTTGTGGCATGGTCGTGTAGAATAACATGCACCTTATTTCTAAGGATATAGTGCCTAAATTTATTCATAATCTTAACTAATCAATATGAATTTTTATCAATTAATAAATAATTCAACTCAACATTCTTAAATTTATCACTCATGAAAGTTATTGGGTGATCACACTCATCAAGCTTCTAAGTTAAAACTATAGCCATAGTATGGTCAGATACAAAATAATAGAGATAGAAGTACTTTTAAAAGTTAGGAATTATCAATATTAGAGCTTGGATAATTTCTTATTTGATTTTATTTAATATCTTCTTGTATTATTCATTCCATGAGACCTTGGCATCCTTATTTAGCTTGTCATTCAATGGAT
This sequence comes from Torreya grandis, assembly GCA_037957365.1. Classification (NCBI taxonomy): domain Eukaryota; kingdom Viridiplantae; phylum Streptophyta; class Pinopsida; order Cupressales; family Taxaceae; genus Torreya; species Torreya grandis. Next base: position 1,875,127 of record JARHVA010002477.1, on the reverse strand, counting down.
TGGCAATCTCTATAAAGCTAGAAATGAACTTTCTTACAAAGTTTCTCTTACCAAAAAATGATTTTAAATATTTATTAGTATTTGGAGGCTCTATCTTAGAGATAACTTCCACTCTTATAGAATCTATGGAGATCCCACCTTTAGTTATGACATGACTAACAATTTTCCTTCATTAACACAAACTATGGTTTTTGTTGTGATTGAGGGAGATTCCATACCTTCTACATCTTTCATATACTTATTGTAAAAAAAAATTGATCTTCCTTATTTTTAGAAAAAATGGTTAGATCATCCATGTAGATAATGATACACTTACCAATCAGACCTTGGAATGCATGGTTCATGGTGCTTAAAAAATTAGCTCCTATGTTTATTATCTTAAAAGGCATTTTTTGTAAGCAAAGGTGCCCCATTTAGTTGTGAAATTTGTCTTCATTTTATCTTCCTTATTGGCTAAAACCTGGTTATATCTTGTAAAACCATCAAGAAAAGGCATCATGGTTAAACCTAAAATAGCCTATATCACTTGGTTAAGAGAGGGAAGAGGATAATTATCCTTTTCATATGCCTTGCTCAAATTTCTAGATTCCATAAATTTTCTAATCTCACCATTTTTCTTATTGACTAGCACCAAATTTGCCAACTTGGTAGAATGCCTAATGGGAAACATAATTCTAGCATATATAAATCTCTTAACTTCTTTGATGATCATAAATTATAAGATAGCATTCACAGGCCTTTGCTTTTGCTTGAAGGGTTTAGAAATTTATTTAAGGGGTATAGTATGGATGATGAATATTAGATCAAATATCTTAAAGTCATCATAAGACCAAGCTTTGACATATTTTTACGTTGTTAATAGCTTTTTGGCCTTCTTATTCTCAATGTTAGTGCAAACTTTTCTAATGTTAACTAGCTGAGTCTAATCTTGAGGGTTAAGATAAACAACATTATAATCCTTCCCACTTTGGGAATCATAGAAACCTTAGCTAAATTATCTTGATCAAATAACCTATTTAAGGTAATCATCACTTTAGGGATCTTATTGTGATTTAGATGAATGAATTTACCATCAAATTTGCCTTCCTAAGTGTATTTTCACTAGTTTCATCAATAATCTGAGCCTCAAACACCCCTGAACTAGTCATGAAATTCTAGATTTGTTATCATCACTAAAAACCTAAAAATGTTTCATATTATTTGGGACCAAAGGACAAGGTATAAACTCAATGCTAAAGTTAGGTGAGTCTTGATTAGGTATAAGGTTGGCTATAGTAAGCACTAACTCATCAGTAGCTTGGTTATCCTTTATGGGGATGGAAACAATGTTAAAGGCATCAAAAGACTCAATTAAATCCTAGACCTGAACTTATACCTCTTGATGTATGAGAGTTTACATTGATATTTGATTTTTACTTGGTTAAATACTATTTTTGAATCACCATATACTATTAATTCTTTGAATTTGTTTTTGATAGTAAATTGTTAGCCTAGAATGAGGGCCTCATAGTCAGTAAGGTTATTGGTGCAAAGAAACTATATCCTATAAGAAGCATGGTATTTCTTAGCAATAGGGTCAGTTAAAATAATGCCTAATCTAGATCCACCCATATATCTAGCACCATCAAAATGTACCTTCCATAGCCTAGGTATTACATGAGTACTCTTAAGATCACATACCTTTACAGTCTTTAGTGTGAAAACCCCTAAGTTTGAGTTAATTATGTTGACCCTTTCATTGACATCATTATAATCAGTGATCATGTGCTTCATTATTGGCTCTCTTTAAATCCTTATCTAGTTTGGTACTCCTTTCCAAATTAACCATAAATGTGAATAATCTATGGACATGTAACCATTCAAAGATTTGGTCTATTCCTTACTTAACATGATTCTATAAACATCAAGAATGTAAAAAACTTGGATATAAATAAACTATTATACTCTAGGATTAGAGGTTAATTACATTTTAACATTTAATAGTTATCCAATCACATTCACTCTATATTTATCTAATTGAGAAACAACTCTATCAAAATTAATAGGTTTCAAACCAAGTTGTTTGTAAATACCTACTATCATGATATTGGTGGATGTACCAAAATCCAATAAACAATTGTGCAAATTATTAACAAGCATCCTGACTATGAGCTAAGAAGGAAGAGATTCTACCTTAGCTTTGTGTATAGCATTATTAGTATTGTTAGCCTTGGGTGGTTTGTTAGATTTATTTGATAATGATTCTAGTAATAGGTCTCTTTGTTCTATGATATACATTAATTCATGCAATGTGATGTTAGCTTTTGTCTTTTTCATGTCCTCAACAATATTATATCTAGTCTTAGTTGAATAACTAAGAACATCAATATTATGCTTAGAGGTACTCCATTTGGGTGGTTCTAGATCATTTCTTGAAAAAAAAATTATAGGAGTTCCAAAGCTATTTAGAGGCATTGAGGTAGTCAAGGGCTACCTCTATTCTCTATTCCTCAAAGGATAAGTCTTATTAAAGAATTTTTAGAAGGCTTGGATTTCCTCAGGGACATCATCAAGATCACTATCTTGTTGAAAATGTAAATCAAACATCTCCATCATGAAAGTTTGATCAATAGGATTGGATCATCAAGTACCTAAACCACTATCCTTGTTAGGGACTACTTCAAATATGTTTAAATACTATTGGAAATATTAAAAATCCCCACAAAACTCAATGCAATCAATCTTTCCATGATTTGTTGTACAATGAACTCTATAATAATCAATAAGATTAATGTGCATAGTCCTCTTTTCAGAAGATAGTTCATTATTATTATTATTATTATTATTATTATTGTGGAAACTATCATTCTAAAATCGATTATTAGTTCTATTAAACCTTTGAAATGAAAAGTTCCTACCATATATTTCTTCATTTTTTCCAACTTGTTTTTGTAGCTGAAGGAAATTAGTGATTAACTTTTGGACAATTTTCAAGATAGACTCATTCTCATTCTTGGGAGTTTTAGAATTGTGCACCTAGTTATTATTAGTATCAACATCTAGTACTAAAGTTCGTTGATAATTTAAATTACATCCATTAGTAGTAGGATGAATCAAGAATCCTAAATTCTTATTGGGAGAAACATGAATCAAAGGCAATTGATTCATATTTGGGAGTATTTTTAGGGTTGGGGACTTCTAATTATTGTTAGGGAAGATATTCAAAATTGGCAAATGTGGATTGATATTTTGGACATAGTAGGCCATTTTACCTTGGGACTACATTTTATCATTGATGATAATTGATTTAATGAAGTTATAACTGTAAGAGATCTTTTCAAAAATACATAAGTCATAGGATCCACTACATATATTTAGATTTCTAGAGCTAAAACCTCATCATGTTTATAAGGTTTTTTGGTCCTACTATATATTTTTTGGATCCTACCATTAAAGGACCTTATGAGCTCACTTGAATCCCTATTGATGGTGGTGAACTAGTGTTATATGACAAATGGACTAATAGTTTTGCCAAATTAGTCTATGAAAACATTAGTGAAACCATACTAGCTAGTAATATAATTGTTACACAAATTGAGAAACCATTCATATGCAACATATTTAAAAGTAAAGGGGAAAAATATGCATGACACATATTCATGTATGAAATTTAACAACCTTAAATTTGCTTTGAAATATTTAATAAATTCTTCAACCATTACAATACTAGTTGGAGTAAATGTTGGTAAGGATATTTTAGGATTATGTGGGATATCATGTACTACACCTGGCGCATTGATTTAAGAATCTCTCAACCAAGCCATATTTAGATTAATGTTGAAGGAAGGGGTACCTTGAAGTGGTGAGGTTGGAAAATATTTGGAGTGTTTATGTCTACTTTTATCCCACCTAGATCTTCTATGGACTTTAGGCTCAAGTAAATGTTCTCTTATCTCTAAATGTGATCTTGTTTGAATCCTTGGCAATTTCATATTGTAGATTGAATATAATATTTGAAATATGATATGTCAAGGTAATATTTATAAATAATTAGGACTAAACATTCACATTAAGCTAATTTTTAAAAGTTTTATGTAAAGAATAGTAAAGAACATCAAACTTTAAATAAGCAAGCTCAAAGATGTATCCAACTACGTAAATATGGTATATATTTAAAAGTATAAGCTTGAATAAACCCATATATATGTAATATATGCCAACCTTTGATCAAAATAAGCCATTCTATCCTTAAATACTATAGATTTTTAGATCTTAAGCTATCTTTACCAAAATCAAACATCAATCTTCAAAGAACTAAGATTTTTGTCTAAGGGAAGAATAAAGATACGTCAATGACCATAAAGATCAATGATATTTGCACTTACAATAAAATAATCACATAGAAGAGGAAAGATAACACTAATCTTAGATCAAAACATTAAGATTAGAAAAGATTCAACCAATTCATAAAGATTCCCTTCTTCTAGCACTAGTGGGACTTTTTGGTGATTATAAATGTATTATATGTGTTTTTAGTGTTCAAGAACAATTCTAATTTGAGAATTCTAGGAATTTAGAGCATGAGTAGTAAGTTTTGGCAATTTGTGTTACATGTGGTGAAATAGTTATAGAGCAATGTTTAACTATTCCATAAAATTTATATTAATTGGTGGTTGGGAGCCATCATGGACAAAATATTTGAAAAGTGTAAGTATCTATGCTAATACTAGTGAATTATGATCAAATATTAATCTATAGACTAATATAAATGGGCATTTACAATGAAATATAAAATAAAGTGATCTGGTTAAAAAGAAGAAGCAAAAGAGAAGGTTAAGGTAGAAATAGAATAAGTGATTACTGATCTTAGCCTCAAACATTATGACAAAGTTTCAATTATAAATGACTATGAATTTAATTAGTATATAGTGAAAAATAGCATAAGCTGATATCTCACTACAAACCAGGCAAACCTCCAAGGATGTTTTAATGAAATATAGGTAAAAAAAGAATGTACTTTAAAGATTTTCTAACACACTCAAATAACATTTACACATCTTAATGCAGAGCAAATAAAATCAACCAAATTCAAGATCATTCAACTAATCTAACATAAACACAAATTAGTAACCCTGTAATTAAAGATACAACTCATAATTCATAGATACTATTCAAATTTAAGACTTAAGACTAGCAATTGAGAGCAAATCCCTGTCTCAATTAACACAAACAAACTTGGAAAATCCTTTTGGAATTCCTTGATTGTATTAACTTCTCAAAGTATACAATTTTTTATTAAAATTATCTCCCTTTACCAAATGGTTGTAATTCTTTTTATAGAATAACTAGGTAGTATACCAATCAATTAAAATGTATAAATGTACAAGAAGTAAGGACAATTGTCCTTTTTCTACAAAGTTTTATAATACACTTGCTCTTCCAAAATAGACTGACCTAAAGTCAAATATGCTAAAAACCTAGAATTTGATTTTATAAAATAATATTCCTCATTCAAATATTAAAATGTTTTTACAAAGAGGAATATTAATTAATTCATGGGCCCATTGCTGAAGGGCTCCCCTATTGCTCTTGTAGAAGCTCCATAGGTCTTTAATGTTGTTATATGACAAGATCCAAATCTAAAGTTGGATTTAGGAGATAGACATCATATTTATTAGCTAATTCATCCAATTATCCATCATATCATGCCATATCTTCCCTAACAATCCTGGCTTCTACAATATTTTCCTCAGTAGTGAAGATCATGCCTATGATTTTGTTGTTGTCACTACCAGATTATCCCTAGCTTTTTTCTTCTCATTTCCTACATCAATAAAGTGTCTCAATGTTTATAATATTCATCATCAATAATTCCCAAGGCTATATAATTCATAGGATTATCCAACATGGTGCCAAGGAGTTTCATAATCCTTATAATCAGCTCTTCATAATCAATTAGGAGTCTATCTAAGCCTTTTGACCAAGCACTTAAACTCTAGATCTTATCCACCCTTATCCATAATATAACGTTCAAGTGGGATAGGCTAATGGTTTTGAATTTAGGAATTATATTCCTAATAATTATATTGATGAGATCTTTTATTTTATCCTCTATATCCTACCACTCTATCATTAATATTTTGGCCATCTCACTCTACTAGCTTAATGCATCCTATCTTAGCTTCATTGATTTTAAAGAGTCAAACATTTTGAAAAATGATGCTTTAAACATATTTAATATGGCCTATGTAACTAATAAGGCAACTTAGGTATCTAAATTATCCTTTTCCCTCTCCATGTTATGTATCCTTTGCTTCATGCCTTTGATCCCTACTCTGATTTGAGTTGAATTGGCCTCGGCTAGGATTTCTATGTCTTCCTCATGGATGTCAATTTCATCAGGCTATTGTCCTCTAGCTAGAGTTAAACCTATGAATGGATCAGCCATTTGAAATGTGAATTCCTCACCTCCAATCATGGTTTTCTTTGTGTTTACCCTTTCCATCCCTTCTATCTCAGGGTTGACTTGGACTATGGTGGATGACTCTATAACCTTAGTAGTTTTTAGGATCTCCATCCTTGTATTACTAGAGGCACCTATTGTTTTCATCTGTGTGCCACCTAATTATTCTATGGAAATTATCCTTCTTTTTTCTTCTTCCTTCATCAAAACCAATATCCATGCCTTGATTTATTCATGCACATCAATGTTAATAGTTTGGGTCAAGGTCCAAGATTGAGACAAAGAGAAAATTTTCTACATTTTCCCATAGACAAAACATTCAAGTATGATAGGTCCATGAATGGGATTTTCCTTGCTGAACAGGTTGGCCTTACTCATATGGTGGGTGAATGTCAACTTGGGCTTATTCCTTTCAACTAGGACCAAGGCTAATTATACCTTTCTTTACTATGGGGGTGATACTAAAACTAAATCCAAATCAACCTCTATCCCTTTGTATTATTCAAACTCCTTTGCCTAGGTTTGGGGTTATTCCTTTTGTTATTCTTCTTCTGACCCATAAGCTTTAGCTAACACTCTAAGTGCATCCTCTACTATTTCATTGGGCTCAAAGGCAATCATATACAATAACTTTATGTGGGACCTTGGTATATCAAGAGGAATGGAAGATGATCCCTCCCTAGGTATCTCTTCTAACTTATCCATACCAAGTCCTTATGTTATTTATGCTTAGGGTTATTAGATATTGACCTATGGCTGAGGTCTTGAAGAGGGTCTAAGTAAAAAATGATACTACATGGGTCCCATTTACCAAATCTCATCAAGTGGCTTATCATCTCCCATAGCCAACCTAGGCTCCAACTTATTATTGTACCTCTGCAATATAGATAATACCTCTGGGAAACTAGAGGCCTTGATGTAAAATGGGTTATTCAACCCAAGATGATGCTCATATACCTTATTTATGTTCTTGGATTTTAGGTGCTGGGTGATCACCCTATTGGGGTCCCATTGCCTCAAATCATCCTTTTTAAGGGTAAAGGAGTCCTTGTGTCTAGAAATTATATTCATTTTCTCCCAATTTTGTAGAATAGTCATATTGATTATCAATGTAAAGGGATGGGGAAGGCCTTTCCTCTTTTATTTTTAAAAACCATCTATATTGTGAAGAAGCTGGTAGGCCACTTCTTACTTTTCAAGCTTGGTTGGCACATAAATGGGTAGACTAAAGGGTTGTGTCTGAGTCCATTTTATTTTGATGATGGTATAATCATGGCAAAGCCAAATATCTACTATCAACTCCACATAATTATTTATTAATGGGTTGACCCTACTCATGGGGATTCCTATTATGGCTTCCACTAGGGTTGGGTAGACACAATCGCAAATGAACTACATGTTGTGCCTATACTTGAATATGTGTAGATTTGAGTAAAGATGAGAGATGGTGAGTCATCCATCAGTGGACCAATATTTGATATTTAAGATTTGGGTGGAGGCTAAAAGGGTATCTAATAGATAAAAAATCATGTAAAATTAATTACTTGTTTTCTTTTTGATCAATCAAATGTTGAGCATCTTACCCAATGAGGGAGTGAGTCCTTTCTCAATAATGAAGTGGACATATGATACACATATTTTGTCAATGTGAGTGGTAGAGGGACAACCTTTTTATCAAGGTCATTATTATCCTAATTCCCTCCCTAAATTGGAAATTAGTATTCTACTTGTGAGGTCATGGACTACCTAATTTCTAGTGAGAATCCATGGGGCATGGATTATGTTCAATTTATGTTCTCTAATCCATTTTTTATGGTGTGTAGGTCTATTTATGGATTACATAGTTTGTAATAACTTTTAAAATCTAGCGGAAAGATGTAAGATATTTTATTAAATGTACACTCATGCACAATCCAATCATTCTCAATTTTATAATATTGGAAAAGAAGAGAAGTGAAATCAACATAGTGAAGTAAATTAGGCTTGGTAGCATCATGGTGTAGACCAACCATCTAAATGGAAACTAGGTCGTTATATCTCCTTAGTGTGGTTATATTCCTCTATTCTTCCATGTTTAAGTCTTGCATCTCTTTGATGGTCCAAAAGAGTTCAGACCAATTCTTGTTTCCATTATTCAAGGCTATAGTGTCTAGGTCCATGTATTTAAAAACCATCCCCTCATTTTTTGAGGTTAAGTACAACTTGATCTCATCCCTTTATTGTTTTCTATGAGATACCATGGCTATGGAAGTTACAACTACTTATAAAATATATTTCAAGTGTTCTATGAATCGACTTGTTCTTGTTTAGATCATTATTGAGCTCTTCCTAGTTTGAATGTGATTAAATCAAGTTTGAATTAGGACTTTTATGGATGCTAGGTATTTTTTGAGGTTTTAATGGTGATGGAAATCATGACTTAAGGTCATTCATGTCTTAGATTTTATTAAGACCCAATATTTTATACCTTTACCTTTTTGAGCATCGAAGACCTCTAATTTTATCATTTTGTGGTTATGTGGGACCCATGTGGCATCCATTTGACAAATTTCATAATTGCCTTTAGGGACTAGTCATTAGATTTTGAAAAAATCTAACTTTTATTTTATACTATTGGATCAAACATTATGGATCAATGTGGGTCATTGATCATGATCTTAGGGCTTGAGAATTATTGGTTTCTTTATGTCAAGCACTTTGGTTATAACACTTGGCATCTTTATGAGTTTCTTGGGCCCTACATTCTATTCAGTGAACATGTGTCTACTATGTGTCATTCCCATGGGCCTTTGAGGTCTCATTTAAAATTCTCCATCAGGTAGACTTGATCATATCATCTTATTGCAAACAAATACAGGTTGTTGATCATGATCTAAGGGGATACACACCATTGGTCTGATAGATAGATATTATTAGACTATTTAATTCCTTTGTTCTATTTGATTAATAAACATGATGAATCATGGTCCATTTATCCTAAAAAAGAGAGAGAACTTTAATTAACACACATATATATATATATATATATATACACACACATATATATATATATATACATATATATATATATATATATATATATATGTGTGTGTGTGTGTGTGTGTGTGTGTATGTATAAAGGACATAAGTTAAAATGCTTTTATCTAAGTCTATTTCATATTAATAAACATGAAAAGACTTAGGTTATAGCATTTTATGCTATGTTTTAAAATCATAATATCAAATTTACCCCTTAAAATGATATAAAACATGCACTTTTATCTAAATAAAATGTTATATGATCTTAAATTTGATGTTTTCATGAATTTCAATAAAAACCTCACAAATGTCAAATGACATTCATGCAAATGTCAAATCTAAGCTCATCAAGTTATTATGTTGGTGGGATTAAAGTTGATGGTCACATAGTTATCAATGATGGCCTCATGGATGTCAAATTATGGTCATGTGAATGTAAAATTTAATCTCATTAAGTTCTTATTTTGGTGGGCTTGAAGTTGATAGTCACACAGATAGTAATGACAACCTCACAAATGTAAAATGATGGTTGCGTAAACATCAAATTCAAGTTTCTCAAGTTACTATTTTGGTGGGATTAAAATTGAGGGTTACATGCATGTCAATGATGGCCTCATAAAAATAAAATTATGTTCATGTAAACATAAAATTTAATCTCATCAAGTTC
>JARHVA010002477.1:1845000-1860000 GCA_037957365.1 Torreya grandis | reverse complement strand
ACCTAGATTAACTATTTTTTCCTAGTTTATAGATCAATGATTTTTGCTAAGTGAGCCAAGTATAGATTACCAGTTCCTATTTGACTTGGAAATTACAATGAATCAACATCCATGTATTCTCTTAAGATATATTTTTTTACCATAGGTAAACTTAGTATGTACATGTGTATTTTTACATGGGTACCTAATAAAGCCTATTTTTTTGGACCCATTAGTTTCTTTTCTTCATATATTCTCACTTCCCACTCTATGATAATGTGAAGGTGTTGGAATTTTCATGTTCACACTCTCTAGGTGTTCAATCTATTGAATAACCATCTTGGTTTCATGCTTGGTCAGACTCACTTATGATGTTATCTTGAATTATATAGTTGTCTATGTGAACATAGGATTATATATTATTATTAGGTTTCACTCTACATGGGTTGGAACATTTACCTATGATTCATCCTAGCCCATTGATTCATCTAATTATTTAGAATCTATATTATATAAATGGTAGATATATAATATTGAAATAAATTCTTGTGAATGAGTTCCATGTGTGTGTGTGTGTGTGTGTGTGTGTGTGTGTGTGTGTGTGTGTGTGTGTGTGTGTGTGTGTGTGTGTGTGTGTTGTGTGTGTGATTGTTTTCTAATTGTGGAAATGACATACTTTATTTATCATAGAATTTTATTTTTATAACTCTAATATACCTCAAACTAAATTAGTGATATTGATATCTAATTCATAATCTTATGCCTTGTAAATCTAATGTAATATTCTTTGAAGTAGTCTCTTACCATATCAAAATAGATTTGACAATAATATTAGTTACCATCATGATAGAATAATAATTCAAAATGTAATACCTAAACCTATTGATTACCTTAACAATAACATAAACATGTTTTTCAATAGAGTAATATTTGAGTTCATTATTTTTCAAACCATAACTCATGAAACGATTTGGTTACTACATTCTTTAATTATTTCTCTGAACCAAGATAAGGTGTGTTTAGATGAGTAGGAATATATGATGAAGACCTAAAAAAAGTACATACATATAATAGTTGAAACATATATTTTAATTATACTTAAAACAACACTTTTATTCATCATTCCAGTTAAATAAATATCTATCCTTCATCATATATGTAATTTTTTTTCAGCTCCATGAAATTTGGTACAAACCTCCTCAACATATTCACATTTTTAAAGAAAGAGTGAACACCAAGTTTACAAGTAGGAAGAGATATATTATGAATAAATTTAACTCTTCTAAGGTACATATCAATACTAATTTGACATTACATGACTAATTAGTTTAACTTATGTCACCCCAAATACATAATTCTTGGGATGCAATGAAATCCCCTGTAGTTTTCACCTCCTAAAATATTTTATCAAATGATCACAATGATTTTATTACTTTTTTTAGAATACTTTTAAATAATTGAGATAAAATAATATCATTTTACTATTTAGGTCATAGAAGGTTAATTACATCACCATCTAAAATGTTTATCCAATATTGAAGATAATGAATTACATTAGTTTGTATTCAAATAATATCCAAGGTATCATGAACATTATTTTATATTGGTCTTATTTGGACACTTGAATTTGATTGTACCCAAAAAATCCATCAAGCATAAATAAAATTTTGGAACTTGTAACCACCTAAAATATTTGATCCATGATTGGCAAGGGGTAATTATATTTCAAATATTCTTGATTGAGATTTATGAAGTCAAAAAATATTTAGATTTCACTTCTATTTTTCTTATCAATCATAATATTTATTACAAAAAAAGAATGTTGAATAGGAAAAATGATGTGAAAATAGTGCATATTTTGAATTTTAGTAAGGATTGCTCTAAAAAATTAGGATTTTAATGTCTCTAGTTTTTTCTATATGGAGCAACACTAGGTTTCAAAGGGATATTATGCTTCATTTATTTAGGTCTAAAATACTTTATATAAGCATAGCTATAATAATATATATATTTATATAGTCTATAAATATTTATGAACCTATATATTTATTATTTTCAATACAACCTACTGATGCTGATGTATTTAGGTTCTTCAAAAGGGCCAATATTTACCTTTTCATAATTACATAATCTTTTAGGTTCTTTCTTGATTTTATCTTTGATGTACATGTGTTTATCAAAAAAATATTTTAAAGAAACTAATCCTATTGTAATTTTATAACCCTTTAGGTGAATGATTCTATCATGTCTTTATTCACTATGACTTTTAGATACTTTCACAACTTTGGTCAAATAGTCTTATTAAATTTTAATTTCACCTTCTTAGCATTATTATTATCTATATATAGAGGTATTGACTTATTAATTAAAATTACATAGTTTTTCATATTTCTAGATCAAGGAGATGATTTAATTTTCATTATTGAAGACATGTTAATGATTAGAATTATTTGGTACACTAGGCTTGAATAAAATTTTAATATTGTATTAATATTTATTAATAACATGGAGAGGAACCATTAAATAGGGAGAAATGATTAGTGAAAAATATCTTGAAATATCATCCATGCAGACTGATATTATATAAAATTTCTCAAATGCTTCTATGCAATCCCATAAGTGATTGTGATAATGTTTTAGATGGTCATTTTTGCCTTGATATTGATATCTTATTTTACAATAATTTCAGCATCACCTTATTCTTTCATTTTTTATATTCTCATTGCTTTAGCTAACTAAAAGCCTAGAAGTAAAGATTCATATAATGAATTGTTTTTTTTTTAAATGGGGGTAAAAACTTTATTAATACTTAAAACAATAGATTACAAACTCACCATGCAAACGAAAGACTAGAAAAACCAAAAACAAAGCCTCACACCTCAACACCACTAGCTTCTTCAACTAGAATGGACTGTAGCTCCTGATGTAAATCACAAGACAAGTGTTCCCATTCATCCACCTTACAATCATCTCCACCAGCTGACACCCATTTGGCCAAGTAGTTTGCCACCCTATTCCATTCCCTTCGAATATGGGCAAAAGAAGCAAAATCCATTAAAGAACTGACTTGTAATATTTACTAAACTATCATGGCTAGTTGCCAGCTTACTTCAGATATTTTCCTCTCCATGAGCAAATGAATCAGGACTTGAGAATCTACCTCACAGATCACCTACATCCACCCTAAAGCATAGGCTCGATTTAGGGCATAGAGGATAGCCAACCCCTCCATCTGATTAATAGTCTAAACTCCTTGATATGCCAAAAAAAAAAAAATCACAGATCTCAAAGAATCCTTACCAATCCCACCAATCCTAGTCGATCTGGGATTACCCCTGGAAGATCCATCCATGTTAATTTTCAAAAGACTAGTGGATGGGGGCAGCCACTTAACTAGCTGAAGGACTGTCTACTTCCCCCATTGACTCCTCTTGATGCATGCCAAAACTAGGGAAAGCCCTCGGATGCCAAACCTATCCACCGTCTCTGCATCCCCCCTCATCAACAGTAGATTGACTTCACTCTTCACTTCAATAGACTCCTGGATCATCCCTTTAATTCTATTCCAGACCTATGGAATCTCCATCTTTTCATCCCAAAAAATCCTATAGTTCCATTCCAGTCAAACCTACCACAACAAGAAAATAGGGCCCACGTACCATGCATCCTACATAAAAAGGGTCAGAGAGGGTGGCCAACCCAATCTATCCCAAAAATTAGCTGGGGACACTACATGAATGCACTGGCTCCACCATGCATCCCACCAAAAAATGCCATAACTACATAGTGAAAGAAAACCAAAAGAAAAGGTGGGAGGAATCCTCCTCCTTGGTATTGTAGAGGACATACCTAGAAGGGTTAGGAAAGCCTCGCTTCCAGATATTTTCCCAAGTAAGACATCTATTCCAAACCAAAGTCTAGATAAAATTATTACATTTTGGCCAAAAGAATCCATTCCAAACTTTTTTCCACCATTGGACTTCCTCTCTACCCTCATACTTTTGTGATAACAACATCTAATAGCTAGAAGACACAGTATACTTCCCCTTTAGATTTGGGGACTAATCTAAATCATCACTATCAATGAGTGCAATATAGCTATGACTAGATATAATACGTTATAGTTCCATGCACTCCTCTTCCATACCAACAATCAGCCACTCCTATAGGGTTGTCTATCTGGCATCCAGTAGCTGCCCCTGAAGGGCCCAAGATTTATAATCACTCACCCTTGTCCATCCTACATCACAGAACCTCTCGGATAAAGTACTAAGCTAAGGATATTGGAAAATAAGGGGAGGGTAACCATCCCATGAATCATGCCAGAATTGAGCTTCGACCCTACTCTTTCAAATCCAAAAAAGGGCCCTCTTAATCAATGCAACCCCTTTCTTGAGTGTCACCCAAATCACTGAGCCTTTGCCTGACAAATCATACCAGGTGATGTCCTTTTGGGGGAACCCAAAGAAGTACTTATGGGATAATACTCTAGCCCAAACCCACTCCTACTCCACACGCCAGCACCAGTATACTTTGGCTACCAAAGCAATACCAGAGAGCACAAATTGCCTTAATCCTAGTCTACCAAACCTCTTTGGGCTACAAACCACTTCCCACTTTATTAGACTCCACTTGGTATAAGACAAACTACCAGCCCATAGAAATTGTCTTGTTAGGGAGTCCAAGTCCTTGATGAAGCTCATCGGTGCCACCTGTATCATGCACCTATAAATAGGAAGTGCTTACACCACTGATTGGATTTACACCCTACTAGAAAAAGATAACTAGTGATGGGTCCAATGATTCACTTTATCTCAAAACTTATCCAAAATCACCATCCAAGACTCCTTCGACTATCGACCAGCAGAGATTGGAATCTTGAGGTATAGCAATGGGAGATTCTTGATTTGAAACCTGAGGGTATGAGCCACTCTCCTTTATATGGATGAAGGGGTGTTAAAGAAAAAGATAGAAGACTTACCCTCATTAATTACTTGACTAGACATGGAAAGGAAGGAATCCAAGCTTTTGTGGATGTTAGACACCTCCCTCATGGTATCCATGCCCATCAGTGCTATGTCATCCAAAAAGTAGAGGTGGGATTGTACTGGAAGACCTCCACCCCAATGCCAACCCTGAATAGCTCCTTCCTCCACCCTTCTTTTAATCAACCAACCCAAGCCCTCCGCCAATAGAAGAAATAAATAGGGAGATAGAGGGTCCCCTTGCCATAGCCCATGAGAGGCCCCAAAGAGACTGGAGTGCTCGTCATTGATCAGAACAAAAAAAGAGGTCAAGTTCACACAACTCATAACCCATCATATCCAGTCCTCCTCAAAACCAAATGCACCCAAGATCTTTTAGAGGAAATCCCACCAAAATTTATCATAGGCCTTGGACATATCCAATTTGACAAACATCACCTTATCATTAGACTGAATCATGGAGTGGATAGTCTTTGTTTCCACCACCACCCCATTCAAAATTTGTCTGCCCTCCACAAAGCCTCCTTGCTCCTTAGAAATAAGCACTGGCAACCACTTCTTTAACCTCTCAGCAATCAATTTAGAAATAATTTTGTAAGTGATGTTGTAGAGGGAAATGGGCCAAAAAATACTCAACCAATCAACCCCCTCACCCTTGGGGATGAGAGTCAGAAAGGTGGAGTTCATATATTAAAGCATTTGTTTGTTTGTCTAGGACTCTTGAACCATGGCCAATAAGTCTTAATTGATGATTTCCTAGAATTCCTAGAAGAACTCAATCAAGAAACCATCTGGGATAGGCACCTTACCTTTTATCATCATGAAAACAATTCTCCTTAACTCCTCCATGGATATGTCCTTCATCAGATGCTCCTTCATGTCCATGGTCACCAAAGAAGGTATGTAGGATAAGACCAGAGCCTTAGCCACTGAGTCCCCCTACAGTTATTACTTAAAAAGAGAGTTAAAATGTTGCACTGGTTCATTATGGATCCCCTATGTAGAATAAATAGTCTCCCCGCTATCTGCCACCAAGGAAGTAATCACATTACCATGATGTCTGGCACGGACTGAGTTGAAAAAGAAGGTAGTATTCTTATCCCCTTCTTGAAGCCAATTAATCTGGTCCTTCTATTTCCAAAAGATATCCTCTCTCAACTCCCATTCCTCCAATGTTTTTAGAGCCTTGGCTTCCTCCCTCAGTAGGAACTCATTCATCCCTTCCTCCGTAATGACTCTAGTAATGGCGTTCAGCTCTTGTTGAGCCTCATTTTTCCTGTGGAAGATATTTCCAAAACTCTACCGATTCCACCTCTTAAACTGGTATTTAATGAATTTTAGAAGATTAGTGAAGGTGTACATTACTATTCCAAAATTAGGCCTACCATTCCTACACCAATTTGCCACATGCCCAAACAGGTCTGGATCCCTTAACCACATAAGCTAAAACTTGAACAACGGTTTCTAAGGACTATGGGCTAAAGATATTGTCAATTTAATGGGCCAATGGTCTGACCCTCTCCAATCCAATATTTACATGCTAGATGTCCACAAACCCCCCACCTAATAGTAGGAGGTCAAAAAATGATCTACGCACTTAGCTATACACCTATCCCCCAGCCTTCTGTTATTCCAGGTAAAGCATCCATTGCCTGGCTTGATATCCACTAGGTTGAGATCCACAATATGATCCCTAAGCAATAGAGAAGATGACTCCATCCTTGCAATACCCCTTATTTTCTTTGCTAAATCTAGAATAGCATTGAAGTCCCCACCAACAACTAAGGCAAGTAAGGAAAGAATCGATGCACAAGGTGGATATTTTTCCAAATGAGGAGCTTACCTTGGAAGTCCATAGGAGTGTAGATGTTGGAGAAAAGGACTAATTCACCTAACTCATTGCACATAGCCACCATAGATAGAGAAGACTTAGGGGAGATCTAGGACATTGGTTGGATTTTTTGTAGGTTCCAAAAACATGCCACACCCCCTGAAGACCCCTGAACACCAATGCATTGCCATAAACCCTGTCTCCAAATCTTAGGTGCAATACTCATCATATCATCCACTGAAACCTTCATCTCCTAGAGAAAAAGAACATTAGGAACTTGGCCTCTAACTAATTCTTTAATAGCCTTTTATCTAGGGCCACTGTTTAAGCCCCTTACATTCCATGAAATGATGATCATTATGGAGGAGATAAAAAGTGGGAGTCAAGGGTCTTAACAGCATCTAACTCAACCAAGGTCTCCCCAATCATATTAATTTTCTCAATGTCCTTCTTGTGCCCTAATTTAACACTTTTTTCTACCATCCCCTTCTTCCCCTCCTTCTGAAGAATGCCCAGGTGAGGGGAAAATTTCCCACGCTTATCTAATTCAGCCCCCACTATCCTTGCTTTGAGGTCCTCATCCTCAACGTGATGTCCTAGGTCATCACTTAGCTCCACTACCATTTTTTCACCTACTTGCTCTGCTAAAACCATGGGTGAAGCTGACTCCACTTGAAGATCCGAGTGAAAATTATCTGAGTTAATTTCTAATCTGGGACCTCCCCCAAGCTATTTCACACCCAATAGTCCTGGATTAACCTCTTGCTATCCCAGATCATCCAGGGCTACAAACCTATTAAAGGAATCATCCTCCTATCAATCCATAAGGGACCTCTTCTAGCCTCTATTATGGTTATGAGCCTTCACTTGAACAAAGCCTTCAACATCCCTGCCCTCACTAAACCCAGGCATCTTCCCTATTTCAACATTTATAGTACTGCTAGGAGGTGAAGGATGTTGTTGCTCCACTAGCTTTGCCTTCATGGCATCTCCACACCATGTGTCCATATCCATGGCATAAGTGGCACCTAAATGGCAAGGTCTCATAGTCCAATTATTGAAACCATGAATATGACCCCGCACTCATCTCCATTGCATCAAGCAATGGTTTACTCAAATCAATTTCTATGCAGATACGAGCAAATGTCATGACTTTCTTACCTAAAGTCTATGTTGAAGACCCCACTAGCCTTTTTAGCATCAAAGCTAACATCTAGAGGACATCCTCATGACAACATTCAATAGGAAATTTGGGTAGCCTAACCCACACTGGAACTCAGTTAGGTAGTTCCTCAAAGGGATTGAAGCTTGCATGCCAGGGTTTAATAAAAACCCAACCTGATTATAAAAGTAAAGCCCTCCCTCAAAAACCCTATTTTGGTTAGCCAAGCATGAAAATGACACTGTAAAGTATTTATTTTCCAATAACGTGATCTCCATTTCCCCCTATGGTTCCCACACTCTCCTGGTCCAACTCTCTAGGAAATAAAGGGAGACTTTCAAACCCAAAAACTTACAGTACATCAAGTACTTAGAATAATATTCAACATCTTCTACAGTTATATCAAAGGGGATTACCAGTTTAGGGTGCTCCTTACACCGCTCTAATCATCCATTAATCTTCATGATATGGGACCCTCCAGACATGCTCCAATTTGCAGCATCAGTAGCCTAAGAAAAAATCTCTTTGCCAAGTGTTTTAGCTTGCTGCCATGTTCTATTCAACCCTATTGCTTTGCTGAAGCTCCTCCCAAGCACTAACTTTATAGGCTCCTATTGAGCCATTACCATGCCTAGCTGAGACCATTTTGTTTTTGTGGCTCCTCAATCTACTCTCCCAACTCTACACCTGACTCCATTTGGAAAAGCTAGGGCATGACTTCCCTAGCTCAGCTCCTCGCTCCTGCTATTGACCCTTCATATAATGCAAAATACAATTTGTAAGACAATGGAAAGAATTCATTATTTTGTGAAATAATAATTAACCCAACACCTACACCAACTGAAGAATAACCCAAACTCAAGAGTCCAACCATCATTAGTGTTATTTTTAACTACCTGTTCAAATGTAATTAGCTCCATGTATTTACCTATTATAACATCCTCATATAAGCAACTTGTGAAAATCCACATTTTACACAGACCTAGTCTTCAATTCAGGTTCTACATTATATTTAACTCCATTTTTTATAAATATGACATGAGATAAATTCATTTCAATTTGTCCACCAATTTATTTGCCCTAATAACATTTCATATGCCAAAATCAGTTCCTCGTAGCAAGCTTCCAAACGTGCCATTGACCCTTCATATAATGAATTTTTATTTAAGGATTCAAAATACAATTTTTAAGACAATGGAAAGAATTCGCTATTTTTATATGTTCATAACCTTCTTAGCCAAGAAACTAATCTTTTTTCAATAGACATGGGAATGTAAGATGGAGCAATTAATATTAGTTTAGGTCATTTTTATTTTTTTAATCTAAAAACCATATATTATTAAGGAAGAATAACCTTTTGAAGGATAACTTTAAGAGTATGTTTGACTTGATATTTATTTTTTTGTTTTACATTTTATGTATCTTTCTTTTTCTTGATTTATTCTTACTTATTTTATTTCATTTTAACACAAAAAATATGGATAGTTCATATCATTGATTATGCCATCATAAAAATCTAAATCAAACTCATATTCCTGGTGAATATTTTTTTTTTAGAGTCTCCATAAAGTTCCTCAATCTAAAATAACATAAACCTACATGATTAATCTCAATATCATTTGTTCATCTTCATATATTTAATCATCCTCAATCTTATGTTAATAGGAGAGTTTTATACTAGAGGGGCTTTAATGGAAAGTTTTTATTGATGTGCTTATACCTAAGGATGTTTATTATTATGGGGTATGAAATTCCTCATTGGGATGTCATGATATGGATCATGCAAAGTTTTTTTGTGTTGATTGTTTATTCAATGACATAATATCATTTTCCATTTTTTACATAATTGATTTATTACAACTTGATTTAAATTTTGTATCTTTGTCTTCAAATAATCTTTTTTGAGTTTTCAAACCATAATAAGTTCATATTCAATGTGAATACTTGACATATGAACATCATTTAGATTTCCCACTTTAACTCTTTTTTGTTCAAATATCTCTTTAAGAAACTATGAGTTAATGAATAAAAATTTATGATTTTTTAATATAAGGATGATAACTACTAGAATTTTATTTAAAAATTTATGAAATTTTTGAATAAATTATCACATTGGCTCATTAATCTCTCTTTTAATTTGTGACAGTTGTGAAATTAGGGCATGTGCATATCAAGAAAGTTTGAATATTTATTCAAAATTTATCTTCATTTTATCTCAATTAATGATATAACTTAATTTTAGGTGATAAAACTAATATAAAACACATTTCATTAGATTTCCAAAAAAAAATTTGACTATAATGTCTTCATGTTCAACTACTAGAAACCCACACCTAAAAATGAATATAGGAATGTGTTCATTGAGACATTGATTACCATGACCAAAAAATTTATATAAGTTATTTTAGAATATCTATGAATTTAATGAATTTGTCTTAGATCCAATGGCCATATTTTAGGACCCCCATGTAAATCCATATTTGGAAAAACTACATTTAGAGGTAAAATAGTCTCAAAAAGAACAAGAGACAAACTGATAATGGTACCACACAATTATTTATTTTTATAGTAACTTGAATAAATACTTATACACATCCTAATTATTTGTTTCTCTCCTATATAATCATATGCATTGTACTTTAAATTAAACATTTTATTTAAAAGAAAGGGTCATTGTTACCTTTTTTTATACTAGATCTAGTGAATATTTTCTACTAATGTAATAAGAAATTTTTATTAACCTAGATAAAGAATAAATTAGATAGATATTAAAAATTATCTTCTTGGTTATATTACTCTTTTAACAAGTGTTGTAGCTCTTTATTCAATATCTACCTAATCTTCTTCTTCTTCCAACATAATTACAATTCTCTAAAAAAGAACAAGACTCATGATGTTATCCCATAAAAAATCCCAAATTATTAAACATATATAATATTATGTATCTCACACCCAATTAATATTTGGTTTTTAAGTAGGTGGTTTATATTTAATATGTTCATGTAGTTGAAATTGAAATTTATTATGTAGGTTTCATGAGAAATACAAAATCATGCCCCATGGTCGGCACCAAAAAAATTTGTCTAAAACTTTTCTTAGTCAAATAAAATGGATGGGTTCAATAAAAATTAGGGTAAAATTCCCTAATTTATTATTAGTGGAAGATCCATTTATTAAAAAATTTAAAATCAAATAAAAGGGATTATTTACAACATTTACATTCAAAATTATTATTTTGGGGTGTTTTTTCATATGAATGTAAATAGTTTATAACAAAATAAGGTGGAAAATAAAAAGAGTATATTAAAATTTAAAAAGATAAGAAAAAACAAAACATGAAAAAATCAAAATAAAATTAACTTACCATGTTATAAGGAAACACACATATTGGTGACAATCTAACTATCAACATTTTGCATGATCAACAGAGAGAGAATTGAATATAAAAATAAACACAAGAATAGTATTCATTAATTAAGGAATTAAAATTAACAAGGTCCTATAAAATGTATTTTATTTATTGTCATAAGGATTAAAAAGTTTATTTATTTTTCTAATTTATATCCCAAACTATTTATATTGTTAAAAAGTCATGTTACAATGGGCAAAACTTATATTTATAGTCCATGTTTGCATAACCAACTCAAAACTACCTCATAATATCCTTTCTAAGGTAAGTTTTATATTTTATCATTTACTTTTTCAAATTAAAATTCAAAAAAAGTGAACATAATGTTTTAAATTTACATTGTTATGAATAAAAATGACAACTATAAAATAAAAGATCAAATAGAGAAAGAAAGTTTGAAAGTCTACAAAGAGAGATAAGATTTTACTATTTTGTCTTGATACTACATATTTTTCTTATTATATATATTTTAATGAGTTTATTCTATATGTTATGAATAATTTTAATGTTGAAAATATTCATTATTATTTAAATATGATTGTATTCTATGTATGAAGAAACCACACCCTCAAAGTCTCATTTATATCCTTTCTATGTTTGAATAAGTTTGGAAAAAATATTGCATTCAAAAAGAGAGGTACACATGTCATTAAACTCCCCCATTTCCTTGATATTAAATAAATTATGTTGAAAAGATCATATTTAATAATTTTATTAAAATATTGTTTCATCTATGTTACCATATGGAATTTAAAATTACCTTGTATCAAAAATTAACATTGAATGATTGAAATGATTTCATAAATTTTAGATTTAAAATCATCATATATTTTATTATAATGTTTTAGAGAATTTTTTAGAAATAGATGATGGGTGGGGATCATGACCACTTTTAGCCAATATCTTATGAAGATGCCAAAGTGAATGAGTACGTTTGACATAAAATGGCAAAGGTTAGATTGTCAACTTTCATAGAGTGATTGGTAGTCCATGGCATAAGACTGTTAAAGTAATTCACTCGAGGGTGGAAGGATCAAGAGGTTTGTATGCATGGACTGCTAGTATTGATAACTAAATAACTCATTGTGGAAATATTAGGAATGGATTATTTTAGGATCAAAGCATTCAAGGAGAAGAAGAGGAAGGAAGAGCACATAAATATTTTCTTTAGAAAGGAAAATAAAAACCAAACGCAATGTCCCAAAAAGGGTTTTCCTAATGTCTATCTACAAATTATGTGGTGCATCACCCTAGAGGGTAAGTATAAGGTGATATTTTCCCATCCCTTCCTCTCACTAAATCATTTTAAAGGACACACTATCAGTCTCCCATTTTACTATTGAAATCATTAGAAACTACAATGATGAAATTTAATGGAAATATATTTATATGCATCATTCATCAAGGCATAATTATCTTATTAGTTAAGAAAGGGGAACTATTGTGGTCTAGAATAATCTCATAGGCGATCAATATTCCAAGCAAATAAGATGAATCAGACAAGGATGGAGATTTCTTCAGCAAGTCTGATGCTGAAAAAGATGATAAGGAATAGTTTGAGGGGGCTAGACGTGAGTCTCCCTAGGGGGAGTTCAAATATTAAAGCATTAATAGGGTCATTCTATCTTATGTGTCTCCAATTTATAGCAAGCACTGGGGGACCCCTAATCCCAAGAACAAGGAGAGCATCAAGCATTGAATGGATAAGTTATTCATGAAGATATTAATATAGAAGCTTCTCTGAAATGAGATTATGGAGAAATTTGATAATCTCAAAGGGATGTTGGGTCTCAAGCTAGAAGATATGTAGGTTTGAAAATAATAGGTAGGAAATAAGGACCTCACCTCATAGGACAACACTCAAAGTGGTGGGGTGAAAGATAGTAGGGAGATCGAGAAGGAGATGGAAGAAACAAAGGTGAGCATCTTAAATCATAAGAGGAAGGAAAAGGACAAAGATTAGTTTGTGGGGCACCACACTAGAGGGAAATCAAACATAAAAGGTGAAAGTTTAGTGGCTAAGAAATTGGTCATTTATTCTAAATTAGACTAGTTGTTCTCTTCTCTATATCTTTTTGTTTTCCTAGGACTTTTAGCTAAAGTTTAGTGTCTTTTTAGTGGAATGGTGTTTTTTATCAGGTCTCTTTTTTATTCCTCCAAGATTTTTTACTTAGTCATGCCTAATATTATGGCTTTTTTTATTTGGTAATAGTCCCATGTAACCTAGTTTTAACCAATCTAAGAAGAAAAATGTTGAGAATAATAAGTTTTCATTCATGCTTAAGAACAAAATTTGTGAATAATTATATTTTGATTTGTTTAACATATATTTAGATACAAAAGTTGTCTCATATGTGAGGATCATATCTTTACTATATTTACAAAAAAAAATCCATAGTTTTTATTCTTTTGTTACATTATTTATATATTCCTTGATTTAATTCATATCTTTCTTAATCAATTAATATATTTTACTTATTTCTTCTATGAAATTAATACCATCAATGGTGATATATTCCACCCAAGTGTCTATGACTTTTCCATAACTTTCATATTTTTAGAATACTTCAATGGTCTCTTTATAAAAATCTTATTTTGAAGTTGATTATGTATCTATTTCCAAGTAACTGCTTGAAGTGGTTTCTCAGTCACTTATATAATGGACTAAATGTATGAAGAGAATGTGTGTACTTTTTATGCAGGATGCCCTTTATCCTATCTTTCCTTTTTAGTCCTTGGAAATAATTTTCCCATAGTTGATAAAAAAAAATTAATATCTCCTTCATGAGTTACTTCACCAAAATATATTTTACTCACAACATAATTTTATAGATTCACATGTTATTCATTTTTATCAATAATCAATTCAATAATTTACTTAAATTATACTCTAAAAGAGTTTATCATCAATAAAAAATTGGTTTAACATGGGAATTTAAATAAAAATATTAAAAAAATCAAATTCATTAGCAATGGATTTGACAATGGTTTTTATTTTATGAGTAACCATTTGCTTTACCCAAATAAAAGGTTAATTTATATAATAAACAACCATTTGGGTGTCTTGAGAAGTGGAAGGAACAAGAGGAGTGTGATTTTGAGTGGAAAAAATGGAATTTACCACAATATTAGTTCTTTTGGGAGGTGATGAGAGAAAATATGGTGAAGGAATAAGAGATTGAAGAGGAGAAAATATAAGTGGAGATGGGATGTGTGGTGGATATGGTACCAATGTGATTGCATAGTGTTAGTACTAGAAGTGTTTGTTATTATTTTATATTCATTGGTATTGAAGAATAAAAACCTAAATAAAATTAATATGACTTACTTGAGGAATGGCACTTGGAGGTATTCTGATGTCAAGATTATTTCTTAGTACATCACCACCATTTTTATTTAGCACATGCTTATTTCTTGGATCATCATCACCATCACATCCACCTCCTTAGATTTCATTATTACTAGGGTTATGAATAAATTATAACTTTGGGTTAAGTTGAAGAAAATAAAATATTTTTATTCTATTTGTTAGAAGGTCTTATTTTTTATAAGCCTCATATACCATTGAATTTAGAATTTTTATTCTAAAAATAATATTTTGACCCTTTTATTAAAATTTTATTTCATTCTTCTA
>JARHVA010002477.1:1800000-1840000 GCA_037957365.1 Torreya grandis | reverse complement strand
TTTTCATTATTATTTAAACTTTATGTTGTGTTTTTAAAGAGCTTGGATAATTAGCTATAGTTTTTAGTTATATTGTGATATTTCATACTTACTAATTTGATTAAATTATCTATTACAATTATATATATATACATATATATATATATATATATATATATATACATATATATATACATATATATATATATACATATATATATACATATATATATACACATATATATACATACATATATATATATATATACATATATATATATATATATATATATATATATATATATATATATATATATATATATATATATATATATATATATATATATAGACACACACACACACACACACACACACACACACACACACACACACACACACACACACACACACACACACATACCACTAATGTTATTTTATATGGTATAGGTGTTCCCTCAATATTAGCTAGGTTGGAAAGTGAAACACATCATTTAATGGAAAATATAATTTTTACATGTGTGCTTTAAGGTATAATGTGAATGAGATCCTAAAACATATACCCATTAACTTTTTTTTTATTGTCATATTTAGTCTTCTCTTGAACTGTGATTCCTACATTTTATGTAGTTCACTTTATATATTAGTTGATTGTACTTATTTTTGTTTTTAAATATTATTTTACTTATTTTATATATTTTTTATGCCCTAATAATGGGTTAATAATATTATTTTTTATAAAACCAATGAACAAAAACTAGGAATTAAATTGATGAAATGTCAAGCTATGTATATATAAGATTTATATATGTGTATGTTAGAGGTCGCATATACCTTTAACTATTTTAAATATATCTTATTGGAAGCCTATAATCATCAAGACTAGGACAACAAAGTAGGATACATTGAACATGAACATGGCATATGATTTATATATTTTCATAAAATATAAATTAAGTCCATAATATTCATGCTCAATGGCATTTTAGACCACTATGAACTTGGAATATTGAAATGATGTGACATCATGATTCCTCACTAATCAAAATATTTGATTATACATGGATATTTATAGTTTAAAATTTTATATTTAACTAATATTTGAGATATATGATGTTATGGGATAGTAAGATATTGATTAGGTTACATGTTTACATTGTTATGAGTTAGTTATAGTGTATATGTTCACATTACGAACATGTTGATTTGTTATTTAGATTGAATTTTATGATCTAGGTATAACATGATGTGATGGTCTAACTACATACTTATTATGAGGTTGGCATAAGAGAACTCATCCCTTAATGTGTGCTAGAGGGAGAGCACCATCGAAGAAAGTGATGTAGGTGGAGATGTTAGAGGATGACATAAAATTATCTAAAACCCTACACACACCATGTTATAAAGTATATTTTAAATATATAATCTAAGTGGTTATCATTATCACACTCTTTATGATATCTACATTAGGTAATTGTATATGTGTACATGTTAACTAGATTTATACTTAGGTGATGTAATCACATGTGACTTGCATGTGTAACTGTTAATATTTTTGAGATGTGTTTTACATAACTAGATTAAATTTGGTTTTATTAATTAATTTAAAAATGAATAAAAATTTAGAAATTTCTTATTGAGGAAAAAGTACGAAAAATAATAAATTCCCAAAATAAGAAAAAAATGGAAAAAAAACAAACAAAAGAGAATGGTCTAATATTAGGGAAAAAAGAAGGAAATTAATAAAATATAACAAATCCATGAAAAAAAAAGAAAAAAAAAACGAAAAAAAGATGAAAATATTTTAGATAGGAAAAATACTATGCCCTTTGTAGTGTTAATGGAGATTATAAAAAGAGAGAGATCATAAGTATTATTTAGCAATGAAAAGGAATAGAAAAGAAGGAGAGGCATATCACAAGAATATAAAACATAGAGAAATGGTGTTTGGAATGGATTGGAAGGAAGAAAGACCAAGGGATAGAAAGATATTCAACATGAATTACTAGTTAGGAAATTATTTCAATTCGAGTGCATGTTAATGTGAAAATTGTCCATGAAATGTCTGTAGGTGATTTTTATAAACTAAAAATACAATATACTATGTATTTATATGTTATTCTAGTGAACTCTTATCCATGCTAGTTGACCAGGTAAGTTATTCATTTAATGATTAAACTATTTTAACTCATTCATGGATCAATTTAAATAAAGTTAAAAAGAGAGATAAATCTCTTAATTTGTTATAGCATTGAGTTTATCCCAAGTCACTACTTGATACTAAATAATATAGTCAACGCCTCACATAAACATTTATCTATTTTATATACTAAATCACTGGATTTAGACCAAATTATTTTCTACATATATATTTCTTTTTGTTTAGTTTTGTGCCAACATAAAGTCATAAATGCATTAGTAGATTATGCAAAGTAGATCAAATTTCATATAACTTCATCAAATGGGTGACCTAGGTGATAGGTACTAGGGTGACTGGATATAAGGAGTCATATTCCTTTATATTAAATAGATTTTATTTGTATCATTGCCCTTTATAAATTATTGATGTAACATGTGACTATGAACTACATTTTAAATATTATCATTTAGCTAACTTGAGTCACTATAATTCTAAGTGATCTGCTCATTATTTTGACTCTTTATAAGCATATGAAAGAAATAAAATTGATAATATATTACTTAAGTAGTGTGCTCATGTTAGTATAATAAACTATTATTATAAATTAGCAAATATAATGATTTTTTATTTTACTTGGCTAGGTAAAATATAATTACTACATTTAATAATACATGTGTAAGTCAATGCCCTATGTTGATCCATTATACTCTAAAATATAATTTATGTGGTAAAATATAATCTTTGATATAATTGTTAGGGTAAACTAGGATAGATTTTGTTATTATCACTCAAATTATTTACATGTGGGTAAAATATGTGTTTCATAATTTTTAAATATTATAAGTGGTATTCAGAGTATAAATGTAGCAATTTATAGAAGTATAGTTCTATAGAAAATTTGGAAAAAAAGTAAATAAAAATATAACAAAGGAATACTTATATCAACTCTGCATAAATATCCATACATAGATGTTGATTTATTTTAGGAACACAATAGCTTTGAATCACTAATTTAAATAAAATAATAGGAGTTTAAATGAATATTGTAGTGATTTAAATCATAATATGGTGATTTGAAATCATGTAGTTCTTTGAAGAATTATGGAGATTTAGGGTGATGTGTCTATTTACGATAGCTTGATATGTATGGTATCTTATTAATTTATATATATGGAAATTTGAGAATACTTCTTGATTGATTCATAGGAGTACTTAACATATGCATAATATATACATACTCTTGACTATTAAACATAACATAAAAATACTTCATTATCTCTTTACTAATAAAGATAATCATGTGGTGTGTAAAATACCCTGTCATGTAAATATTATCATGTTAAGTAACCATGTTATATTTTTATATTGTCATATATACTTTATTATTAATATTGTTATTTTATGAGAATAATGTACTAGTTTAATTAATGGTTACTATATTTTTGGGCCATATATATAGTTAAGGATGAGTATACTATAAGATAGTTCCCTTATACCTTTTGAGAATTAATGGTTAGTGAATTATTTATTGATCTATTTTAAACTTTAGTATAATATATATTATGGGTGTAATAAAATATACAAGAGCATGTGCATAGATAATGTATGAATATAAATGCATTGGGATGCAGGTCCATTGCATAGTTTTGACTAGTACATTGCCATGGCTTGAGTGACTCATATGTTTATGTACTTAATGAAACTATCATGTATCATATAAGAGAAATTAGTATATTATCGACTACTCATATGTAAACCAAAATATGAAAGACTATGTTGTCTTAAAAACTTATGTATGAAAATATGTTTATATAGAGATAAAACTTTGAAGTAAAATTACATTGTAAGAATACCTTATCTTATAAATACTATCAATTTACCTCATAAACATGGAAGTTCTAAGTATTGTTATAATCATAGGGAATTCTTGATAATAAATATAAATGAACAGTGTTATAGTAATTACATATCATTTGAGTAATTATATATTTTGGGTTCAAAGTACTCATAAATACCTATAGACAGGGGTGGTTAAATTAAGAAATTAAGTTTCCTAAGGATCCAAAACTATAACCATATAAAAATAGTCTCTTAGAAATGGAATTATATGTTTAAATGAAAGATTATAATGGGTTTATGAGTTATTTATTTCTCTTCAAATAGGATGATTGAATGTTAGTTTGTGTGTGTGTGTGTGTGTGTGTGTGTGTGTGTGTGTGTGTGTGTGTGTGTGTGTGTGTGTGTGTGTGTGTAGTATTGAAAATTTATGTGAAATACATATTATGAGAGAGTTAATATGTAAAATTATTTAGACATATATAGAGGATAATAGTGCATCATGATTTGTACCTAGAAGTTATATTAGTATGCATTTTAAACATAGGTTATACCCAAGTGGTATAATCCCATACTTGATTCATTATTATTTATGATTATGGGTCATTTGATTCTTGAAATAATATGTTTGGTTGTGTAATTATGTAGTTGTGATCATATGAAATAAACTATGATATTATGGGATGTCATAGAGTACTACAACATAAATATTTGTCATACTCAGGTGGGATAAAACTAAAATTGATATACCTAGAACTCATTTATATGTTTTATGATAGTTAGTTATACTTTATGTATGTGTGCATTCAACCCTTGAGAGTGTAATGAATGCTAGAATATAATATTATGTGTTTTATGTAAACTATGACTTACTTTATTATCTCTAGTTGATCAATTAAAATTTTATGTTTTCATGTATTTAAGACTACTTTGTTATGACTGCTTGTGGAAAATTAGTAGTTATGTCTTAGAACACTAGACTATGATAATATGGATTGTATTAGAGTTTAGTATGTTTTGAAACTAACTATGGTAATTTGAATATATATATTTAAATATGTATTTTACCTAAATGGTATAAACTATATTCATTATTTTTAATATGGTATAAATAATAATGTGAGATTCATTCATATTTTTGATGGCATAAACGTATCTTTTTTTATTACTCATATGATTAGCATGTTATGTGATATGATTTATAGTAGGATTTAAATTTTATGAATATTTTGGTTATATTATGTTAACCAATATTGCATTGTAGATAGTGAGTAAGGAGTGAGATAGACTTCACTAGCTTACTAACATCACAATGCCAGATGAAGGCAATCCGATCAAGTGGTGTGTATGAATTTTGATTGATCTATAGATTACTATTATTTATTATTATTGAAATTTTTTGCCAAAGTAATGTTTAGTGAGATATTATCATTTTTATGAGTATGATAGTGTATGTGTTTAATTAAAAAAATCACTTATTTCTAGGTAGAACCTAGTAGGGTTATTACAAATGACAATGATATTATCAATTGACTTGTGTGGAAAAACTAATCACTGATTACCATTTTTCATGTTGGAAGTATATCAAAGCTATATTATGCATTTAATGGTTTTTAAATGGAATTTTATTAGTCTTTCATGTATAATAATGAGGGTTCGAGCCTCATTGATTTTAATGCATAATGGATGGCATGGTAGCAATAGTTTTCTTGGGATACTTAATAGAAGTTACAATTTGGAGAAGCAAGAGGTTTTATCCCATTTGGAACTTTAGTCAGTCTAGAAATAAATTGATTAAATGGATTAATTTTTAGATAAGTAAGACATATAAAAACTTATATATAAAGTAATAAATAAGGCAAGGAAGGTTTAACCATCAGCTACTTGGTCATTACATCCTTAAAAAAAATGTAACTTCTTGTCAGCTTTTAGTCAAAGTTAAATGTGGGTTTTAATTTATGTAAAAAGAATGTTTGGTTTGGAAGTTTAATGAAAATTTAATTGAAATGCCTATTTGGTTTTATAAATATATAAGGATATCCCATTTTGGCTAGTTTATTGCATTTAATCTCACCCTTACATGGTGTAAGGATGAACTATGAAAAAATAAACTCTTTATCTAACTATGTATAACTACATCTGGGTCATTATTATATTATTAACCATTAGGTTTTTTTTTTTTTATGTCATGACATTGTCATTTTGTTAAGTTTAGTATTTTTGACAATGCAATATTGATACCTTTGATACTTTCTGTGTGTTATTTACAAAACCTTACACCCGTTATGGAGCTCATTTACATGCTACCTTAAGTGTTTACCTATATTGTTTGGGTTTAACATTGAGTGCACATTACCCTATCAAACTGATGGCTAGGACATGTATCAACCCACTTATGGTTGGGATCATTCCATATAAAAGGAGATAAAACATGGTTATTGATGTGCATTACTCCAGTTGGATTAATCTTATTGCTTAAATATTAGGTTTATTCTATTTTAATTTGATGAAGGTGAGAAATGACCTAAAATGGTGAATGCATGTATGCCAATGTAACAATAGATATTAGTTAATGGAGTTAATTTGATGTTGTTTATTATCCTATAGTTAACAAATATTTGAATGGAAATAAGTCAAACTTTGTTGATAGTCTTAATGGATTGATCATTATTAAATATATTGTTTGGTTACTTGTATATATTGGTTTTATTTTCAAAATAATAAAGGTTTTGACTCATTTATATGATTTTTAGATTCATTAAAATCATATTGATTCAAATATTTTATTATTAGGTAATTGATTTATTCTTTAAATTTGTTACAAATTTATATATAAGTACGAATATACTTTTACATCATGATGATTATTTATTACATTTGTATGAATGAGTTTGCTAAACTGAGTATATGGTTTTATAATAATCCCTCATGCAATATGCTTGTTATCCCATTTACATTGAAATGATATTTTACTTAGTTCCATTTATTGTAACTCAAGATTGATTGTAGAACTACTCATGCATGGAACTTGGCCTTGTATAGTTTTATTATAGTTACTTTTATGAGAAAATGTTGATATTTTTCTTGGTATGGTTATTTAAGGTACTTTATGAAGATTATATTGTATTGTTTATGATCTAGATAAATATAATAAAAGGGAAAGTTGAATAGGTTTTGTTATTCAATTGAATAAAATATAAGATATTTTTAAATAAATTATATTCATAAGGAACACTATCAAATATTAGAACTATAGATAGTTGCATTGGTAAGAGTAATGAATCGTTACACATCACCAATACAAACTACCCATTACATATAGCATGTTAGTATAAAATAAAAGCATTGATCATTTTGTTTTGAGTTTTTTTTTTGTGGATTCAAATACATTATCTTATATGCAATTTTAAAAACATATAATAGTTTTTGCATATTGAATATTCTTTTGTATTGGCACTTGGATGAAATTTTATAAGTAATAAAAAAAACTTATTTATTTAAATGGTGGTATTCATGAACAATATTTAACTATTAATAATAATAAATATGATTGATTTACTCACTTGTCCTATAAGGTTAATTAAAAATTACAATGAGTATTATAATTTGGAATGGTCTTATGGATTCAATAATTTATTTAATTTTTTTAATGATATTCCTCCTAACATAGTTATAGAGAGATGTGTTTTAGTGTAGAAGTCAAATGTCATCAAGATAATTTGAATGGTATAAAATCGAGGTAGTATAAATAAAATAATAATGTGTTATTAAGGTTATCTAATAAGCTGTTTTTTTTTTTTTACCACCTATGAATGATTATGTTGATAATTTGACTGGTTATACATCATCATTGTAATTAGAGTGGTCATGTTCACACTAGCTACTACTTTGAGTTATTTTCAAAATAACTTTGTCTTTGGATGTGTTCACACCAACTCATAAAGTTAATATTAATTTTAAGTTTTTGTTATAGTTGTTGGATTATTTTTCTATGTGAATGAATAATATTTTTGTGTGCACCTATTCAAATAATTCCCTGTATTTATCTTGATCACAAAAACCAATTTTTTTTTGAAACCTACTCATTTGCCTATTTAGTAGGAACTAATTATGCTTCTATTTAGTGGTAGGAAGAGAGAGTGGAATATGCACATTTTATTTTATTTTCATGAGATAATAACTATATTGTGCATAATTATTTTTATAATCATTATGTAGGAATGATGGATTATCTATGGTAATAGTGTGCATTAGTGATCCTAAAGTCGTATGAGTACATATATCACTTCATAATGATATCAAATACATCCCATGTATCTATTACTCAATGATTTATATTTCTATATGAATTTATTATTTAGCATTTGTTAATTGTGCATTATGGTTTTTTGCATTTATGTATTTATGTGCACAAGTTTTACATTTGTCTTAAAAGCCCTTATTAATTTGGTCTTACAATCCATTAACTTAATTTTTGAAAGGGTTTAAAGCATTCTTTATTGGTCATATGATGTTTACCCATTAGGATTGAATTTTTTATTATTACAACAATTGGTTTACATTAGATCTAGGAATTATTATTGACATTGGTTACAAGATTGGAAAAATGAATTGTTAATTTATGCATTGACTCAGTCACTGACCTCCATACCACTCATAGAAGTAGTCTATAGTCGGTTGATGACTTCACTAATAATAATATAATTATTTTGAAACTATTGCTATTGTTAGTGGTATTGAAGGTCATATTTGACCCAAATAGGTTTGCTTCATATATAAATTCATGTACAATTTTTTTGCTTTTTTAGAACATAATAGCTTCTTCAAAGCTCTTCTAATGTCATGTTACTAATCAATGAGAGACACAATGACAAAATATAGAGCACCCTAAGGATAAAATTATTTTTGGTTGTGTTCTCTAATGTTTTAGCAAATATTTCATCCTTAAAATATTATAACTTACTCTACAAACTAAATCTACATGAACTTAGATTGAATATTTTTCCATTTCAAATTTAATGGTACTGATGTCTTTCTTTTCACTTGACCATGGTTCCTAAAATGACTATGGAAAATTTTCCAAGACATTAATTTTTCTTAATTGGCTATATAAATTTTGGGTGTCTTTTTCCATGGGAATGTTATTACTTAGACTTACATTAGCTTGACATTAGATTAGAGAAATAAATTATCTCTCTTTTAACTCATTGTTTATTTTGCTAGTGTTTCATATTCATTAGGATATTTTAATAAATATCCATCATTTGTTCACTACACTCTTTGAGAGGATAGTAAGTTAGATATGAGCTCTTTTGTACCTTCACTCATGCCTAAGAAACCTAAGTCTATAATGGTTATACATGATCGACTTGACACTTCTTTGGCTATTACCTTACATTATTATACTATATAATTTTCACCCACTCATATATTGGCATATTAATCCACCATTAATGTTCATTTGTGGTGGGTTTATGATCATTTTTGTGGTGTCTAAAATTTCCTTTGAGAATAAGCTACAAGTGAGGTTCTTCCAGTACTCTACTTCTTTGACAACATAATTTTCCTCCTACCTTTTAATGTTCCTTGGTTATTTAAGCTCCTTATTAGGTAGATAATCTTTTTAGATCATTCATATTTCATTTCAGATATGGAATATTCCACATACTAATTACATTGTGTAATTTATTACATCACTTGGTGACATTAACATTATAAGGGACCTTTATATGTAATCATGTTAATATTTGTGGAGTTTTTTATTCATGTGTGTGTGCTCCATATTGAGCACTTTATTCTTTAGTTTTTGACTAACCCATCACCACTAGGGACACATTCTAGAGATATTTATATTTTTATCTTTGATATATAATCTGCTACAAAAATTTTATGAAAAATTTCACTTATTCTAAAGAGTAGCTAGTATGGGGAAGCCTAGTGTCAAATATCATTATTTTGTAGTGGGTGTACCAATCATATCAATATGTTTTATAAGTCACTACACCCAATTTAACATTATAAGGATCAAGGTATGCACATATTAATTTAATTTTTGTTTTCCTTACTAGCCCTTGGCATACCACATTTTCTTTTTTTAGGGAGTTGATTGAGTGCATTTTTGTTTGATGGGATTCATTCCATCAATTTCACCTAATTCAACATTGTATTGTGTTTTGATTCATGATTAATATGATGCCTTTCAACATATGTTCTCTTCTCCACTCTCATTATGGTTATACTGATATTTGAGTACCTTGTAATGATACATTTCATTCATGGTGATTTTTTTACTATGTGAGATTCATACAAAGTGTCAGTTCCTTTATGAATTAGTGGTTAAAATAGCTTGTCATCCATATATTTTGGTAGTATGGATTTGTTATCAAATGGAAACATTTTATTTAAATATGATTTTGTACATAGGTACTTGATTAGGCCTAGTAGTTGGGAACCATTGAATTTCTTTTCCTTTTCATTTGACATTCCTTATTCTATGATTAATGGAGGGTGTTGGAGTGGTCATGCTCACACTAGATAATGGTTTGAGTTATTTATAGACCATTTTTTAGCTATTTTCACACCCACTCATGAATTTAAGATTGATTTATATTTTTATTATAGTTGTAGGACTATTTTTATGTGTGCACATATTTATATAATTCCCTATATTTGGGTTAATCAAAACAACCTTGTGAAATCAACTCATTTTCCTATTTAGTATGAACTCCTTGTACTTCTCCTAAATGGAAATAAGAGAGAGAGGAATATGTAAATTATATTTTTTTAGGAGACAATAATATGGAGACTTTATTGTGCATAATTATTTGTTTGATTATTTTGTAAGAATGAAGTCATATTTATGGTAATGGTGTATAAGAGTGATCTTGTAGTCACATGAGTTCATATATCACTTCAACATGTTATTATCTTTAGTAAATAAGTTGTAATTAAGATGAATTTTTTTATATTGAATTCATAGCTTCCATAATGATAATAATTTTTTATCAAATTGTAATTGAATCACAAATTGACAAGATTATGGTTTCATGGTTTATTAAAAATTTATATGTAATCTTTTATCATTAAGTTATTCCAATTTGTAGTCACTAAGGATCAATTCACATATTTGAAGTGAGTGGTTATGAAATAATGATTTTATGGTCTTAATCCTTAACATATTTAATGGTTATTAATATCATGTTTTTATTATATCCTCACATTAATTATGTACCTGTTTATATAAAATTATGCAAAGAACATAATAAAAGTTGATGGACATTAGGATAAGAATTAAAAAAATTGTATTGCATTTTTACGTTAAAAAGAATGTAGGATTAATATTTGAAATCATATTTTATGGATAAAAAATATCATATTGCAATTATAATAAACCTTTAAATAATTAATCCATACAACTATGTGATCCAATAACGTGTGTGTGTGTGTGTGTGTGTGGTGTGGGTGTGTGTGTGTGTGTGTGTTTGTAATATGTATATGATTTGTTTTAAGTAGTTATGAATAAGGGTAGTCATGTAATGAAAATCCATGAAATAATAGTCCATTATTATCTAGATCGTGAAAACTATTTGAGTGGCATGGTATACCTACACCATTACCATGCGATCAATTATGTTAAGTGAAAAATTAAAATAGTAGTTTCATAAAATAATATGGGATCAATGAATTAAGGTGATATATGATTGAGCCTCAAGCCAAGACTCACCTAATGATCATGAGGAAAATAAAAGTGTTTATTTTTTAAAACACTAACATGGAGTTCAAAATTATAAATTGTTTAAGGAAAGTTTAAGAGTCACCATTTTAAATAAATATATTATTAATTAAATAAATGTTATTTTAATAATTATTTACTATTATGAAAGACCATGATATGAATAATTAGGATATTATGATTAATTATTAAAATATGGACTGACTTATTTTTCCATGTGTTTTTTATAAACTATCTAAGGGACTATTATCACTAGAATAGATGTCTTAACTACAAATATTTAGTAATAGGATTATTACTTAGAACACTCTATAAAATGTGTGTATAATAATTTTAATTTAAATCTATTTAAGTAATCATTTTTTCACTGAACCTTGTTACTGGATGGGCTTATTGTTGTAATCGATTCACATAACCCTAAAAGTCAAGTTTTATATTATCTTGATTTTGAGGGTTATGATATGTGGTATGAAATCCTTCATTCAACTTAAATTAAGTGTTTTCAAAATATGTTATCTAAACATGTGTTTAATGTGTCTCAATATGGTAGTAACTATAATAACTAGATAAATCTAGAGTGCCAAAACTGTTATGGTTGATAATCATGATCATGATGAGCATGCACATGTCAATGATGTTGCTAATAATAATATTAAAATTGTTAAGGATCAGAATAAAACTATTGATTATATTCCTAACAAAATAAATGTTTTTCTCCATGAAATCATAAGTGCATTAGATAATATTCAAGTGAAAATGGAAGGGTGTGGTCAAAGGTTGAATAACCTAAAAAATATGCAAAAGAGTGGGAATGAATAAGTTTGATTGGACTCCATAGTGTGAAGCAACTTTCCAAAATATGAAAAAATGGTAATTTCATCTCCTATTTTGGTCATTCTCAACCCATATTGAAATTTTAAAGTATGGGTTAATGCTCGTAAGATTTATATTTGCATTGTTCTGACTCAAGATAGAAATGTGGTTTCTTGTAAGTCTTGAAAGCATAAAACTCATGAGTAGAACTACCTGAATCATGATTTTGAGAAAGATTTTTCCATTCATATTATTAAGGAGTGGAATGCTTATTTATTAGAAAATAA
The DNA here is from genome assembly GCA_037957365.1 of Torreya grandis. Taxonomy (NCBI): domain Eukaryota; kingdom Viridiplantae; phylum Streptophyta; class Pinopsida; order Cupressales; family Taxaceae; genus Torreya; species Torreya grandis. The sequence goes on along the minus strand of JARHVA010002477.1, from coordinate 1,827,216 downwards.
TTTTACAATAAAATATGATCATATAAGTCTTGTGTACTTATTTTTGCAATATGATTTGAATGTAAGGCAAAGAAGATGGTTAAAATTTATCACTAATTTTGATACTGATACTAATTATTTGAAAGAAAAGGTGAATCAAGTAGTTAATGATCTAAGTAGGATAACCTAAATTACTATTATAACATTCTAAAATCAAATTTAAATTTTTTTGTGTTGTTGGAGTAGAAATCACATATAGGATACCTAAAAATTTGTGCTTAATTAGGGTAAAAAAAGTTTGGTTTTTATTTTTATATGGATCCAAATGTCCTATTAAGACATAGAGGATGAATTTATTCCTATATCAAGGAATTTGATGGAATAATATATGAATTAAGTACACATGTCACCTTATTTTCCCCATGTAGGTGTCCAAAAAAAGTCATAAGATTTGAAAATATTGTATTTTAGGTAGGCATGAAGAAATATGTTGTAGACTTCATGGATAAATGTTCACAATTCCAATGTTTTAATTTTGAACACTACCATCATATATTATTTCTCTATCCTCATCTAATTATTGAAATAGAATGGGTTGTGATATCAATGGATTTTATCTCTAGATTACCTAAATCCCATTACAAACATGATGGAATCTTGTTTGTCATTGATGAATTAATAAAGGTTTCTCACTTCATAACAAATAATGCTATGAACAATGCTACCATCCTAGTAAAAATAGTTTTTAAGTAAGTGGTTGGGATTCATGGTATATTAGAAGTGATTATATTTGATAGAGATAAGTTGTTCAATTCCAAATTTTGGTAGACTTTGATGGTTGCATTCAACACTAAACTAAAATTTAGTTCAACATATCATTCAGAAATGGATGATTGGATTGAATGGTATAATCTAATTGTTGATTAAATGATAAGAATGTATGTAATGGATTAAAAATATAGGTGGGAAGACTACCTCCAATTGATATAATTTTCCTAAAATAATACTTATTATTCATTAATAAAAATGGAATTTTTTAAAACTTTGTATGGGCAAAAGTGCATAAATACTTTAGATTGGTGAAGTTTGTAAAACCAAGTGTTTTTAGGCCCAAAAAGTTAAAATAATTTTATTAAGAAATGGTTATCCTTATCCAAATATTAAAGGACAATTTTGAATTGAAAAAAAATTAGTCCAATTTAAAAGATCATATAGAGAATTTGAAGTATTAAATAAAGTATTTTTTAGGGTCTTACATCCAAAAAAATATATCGAGTTTTGAAAGGTATCAAAACTTGTTCCACATTTTGATGGTCCCTTTGACATAGTGGAAAAGGTCAACCTGGTGGCTTATCATCTACATCTTCCTCCTTCTCTACATAGAATACATGAGGTTTTTCACATAGATTCACTAAGGAAATATTTTACAAGTCTATCTCACATTATGAATTAGAATAATATTCAAGTGGAATATGAGGAAATGATATAGATATATCCCATCAAGATTTTGGATTAGTTAAACATTAATTTTTGAAACAAACAAATTTCAACCATTTCTAATCCAACAAGAATAGATGAGTGAAAAAAGTACTACCTAATAAGATGAAATTATTTCTTGGTAGAATTATCCTCACTTATTATAGGCTCCAAGAGTGGTTCAATTCTTTAGGGAGGGTGGATGTCATGACCACACCTACCCAAAATTATGATTTAAAATATTATTTTAACTTTATATTGTAATGTTAAATAACTTATATAATTAACCTTTTTTTAATACATTATGATATTTCATAATTATTAATTTGATTAAATTTAGTGTTATAATTGATTCATTTTATATATCAGATAGTAACTATAAATGCCATTTTATATTATTTTAAGTGTTGCCTTGGTATGAGCTAAGTCAAAAAGAATAACATGTAGCTCGATGTTAAATGTAAGGTATATATGTATATGTTAATGTAAAATGTGAATGAGATCCTAAAACCTAGACCCCTTGAAATTTTTCATGATTATCATATTTAGTCTTGTCATGAACTATGATTCTTACATTTTGTTTAATTGTTTTAACCTTTTAGGAATTAATGAATGTAAATCCTATGTTTGTTAAAATGATGAGTATATTAAATTAGGGTAGAAATATGAAATAAATATAGTGACTAATATATTATAGATTTGACCAAATTTGACCTTTCCAAAAATAAAAATAAATAACAAAAATGAGAAAATAACTAGGAAATAAATAAGACAAATGATATAAGGTTGAAACATGAGCTACATGTTAGTCTAAGTGTCAAAAATAGGATCCAAATGACAAAATCCCTCTTAGATAATATTTACCTAATTAGATATTATCACCATGTGTTACTAATATCTTTTTTTGGTAGTCATGTCCTATGTATAACACTATCCCCAACTTCTGGGTGCACATGTGTCTAGATCTATAAGGTAAATTTTTATGTGAACAAGTAATGAAACATTGTAGATTTCTTATTTTAAATAATTTTATGAGAAAACCCTAATCGTCCATTCTATTAGGGAATTTAGTCGATATAAGCTAAAAAGTGTGTTTTTTATTGGGGTAGGTTGGACATTCCTAACACCTAGTTGTTATGATATTAGCCTACATACCAATAATATTGTTATCATTTGAAACATGCACTCATGGATACTCAATGGTGTATGGAATATTTATAGTGGGGTGATAGGCATGGAGGTCTTATACAGGGCATGGAAGGAATCCATGCTAGGCATGAAAGTGTTATCATGTAGATGTGCATGTGAGCATAAATCATCTCACCAAAATGATGGAAATGTCCCCAAGGGTGGGACCCTTTCACTCCTTAGGATGAGTCTCCATAGTAGGATAGGTTCCTTATATTCTAAGAACACCTATATTAATATTGGTGTTTAGACCTAAAGAGCATAAAGGTTATAAATACTAGTATTAACCTAATGATTTTTAGAGGAAAATGGAGGGAGAAGGTAAAAGAGTGTTGAGAGGAAAAGACAATCCAATGAGTATAAAGCTACAACTCATACTAATATAAGAATACTAAAAAAACTTGATAATAAGATGTTTTAAAATAGATTATATTAATGAAAATCTAAATGCATAGGTTTTTTGCATAGAGGCTTGGAAACATAACACTACATTAAGAGGGATGACAAATAGTCCATATGTAATACTAACATAGACCTAAATGCGCATAGGATATGACCTGAAAGTGAATTCTAAGTTAAATGAGGAAGTATAAGGAATGGGATATAGAGAGGGGAAAACATTACCCATATTCAGATATCAATAAACACAAATAACACATAGATCATCAAAAAAAATAGGTTAACTTAATTATCATTAAATTTCAAGACATAGCCAATATAAGTAGTCATGGAGGGAAAATTTTAGCGTCATGAGGATACAAAGATGTGTCAACCCTTTTAAAATGAAAGAAACAAGTTTTTAAAGAAGATTGATGTTGTTTTACAATTAATGTACCACTTGGGAGATGGGTAAAGCATTTAATCCATGTGTGGTGTTGTGGCCATACTTATAGATGTTTTTCTGATGATTAGACTTGGGTTGATGGTAGGATCAATTATAGATACACATACATTTGGGAATGGAATAATTTTTATTAGTGTAAGAGGATGGAATGTACTCAAGCTTTGAGTTAAAGTAGTCACTTTCATATTTAATTTTGAAAGTACCTCAAGCTTATTTCAACTACCTCCAATAACCTTCATTAACTCTACCAACCTCTTGAAATGTGGTGCTTTAATAGATTCTCAAGGAAGATATTAAAATTTCTAGATAGGAATGGCATGGGTGTGACATGTGGATGGATGGTGCTTATTTTGGGTAGATAAAAACTTCATTATGCTTGAGTGTAGGGATACCATGTGGTGATGAAAAATAAAAATCTTCAAGCTACACCATTCAATGTCACTAATGTGAGATCCTACATAAAAGGATGGAGTCATGTTGGATGGGCACAAAGAAAATTTTAAAGTAGAACACACAATGAAATGAATATTTTAGGTGTACTAGAGTGTACCCATAACCACTTCTTTCACTATTTCTTTCACTTGGTCATTTCAAATTTTGAGGACCTTCACTCTAAATATTTATACACCTTTTGACCCATATACCACAAAACCTTGTATAAATATATGCATTTATATCCTTATGCTTGCATGAATCATTATTGCCTTACTATACAAATATACACCTCTAGTTCAGGGTCAAGCATAGATGGGAAGCATTTATGCTTCCTCTACCTAAATTTCTTAGTACCTCACAACTGTACTAGCCTTTTATATGATCTTAGGAGGCCTCGTGCCAACTAAGGGGGTGAATTAGAAGGTTAACACTTTTAACAACCTTCATGGGTCACTTATGTACTAAGTAGGAACCTAGTAGAATTTGATCAATCCATTGGGAAAAAAGCTTTTATAACCTTTAGTTTTTCCTCCTATAGAAGTATGTAAACAAGATAAGAAGATAAGAACTATGTAAAGGTGATTAGATAAAAATAGCTAAATTAAAAAAATACTACATGCATATGCTTAGAGTAATTAAAACTATTATAAATAAAGGGCATGAAAATCACACCTTAGGCAAATATAAATCATCTAATATACTTATTTACATATGTATACAAGGAGTTAATGTAGATAGTGCTTGATATGAATCTCATTGACTGGGATAGGCAACTCTTCTCTATTCATTTTAGAAAGATGGAATACATTACATGGCTTGTAATTGGTGATGGTATATGGGAAACTCCATATTTCATTAAACTTAGCATGCCTTCTTGGCTTGGTTCTATCCGCATCAAATTTCAGCACTAAGTCTCCTACTTTCAATCTTCTAGCACTAGCCTTCTTATCAAAGACCTTATTGGTATATGCCTATTGAATTTCTATAGTGTGCATAAATTACACTCTATCCTATTTTATCTCAATGAGATCTACTAATATTACTTCAAGGGGATCAATTTTGAGCAATTTTAACTAAATTGTAAGCTCTAAGGAAGGAAACTCAAGGGATGTCAGTAATCTAGTTTCCCTTCAATATACTAACATGAAGGGCAAGTTTTCCAACACTATCTTGGGTATGATCCAATTAGCCCAAGGTTTGGTCATGATTTTAGTGTGCTAAGCTCATTTGTTATCCTCTATAGTCCTCTTTATGATACAAATCAGGTTCTTGTTCATGGATTCAGTTAGACCATTACCATGAGGGTAATAGTTTGACAAGGCACTCAAGTAGATGTTACACTTGATGGCCCATTTACTTATTATAGTTTCAAGGAAATCCAATACATTACTGGAGATAATGGTGTCCATAATTACAAATCTCATTATGATGATCTTATACATGTTGAGGATGGATGTCTCATTAGCTTCCTTGAGCACAACTACTTGTATCTACCATTTGAAATAGTTGGCAGCTGTGAGAATCCACTTGTTCCCATCACTTGATGATGTGTTAATCATGCCTATGAAATTTAGGCCCCTCTTCACAAAGCATTGGTCCACTTGAGTCAAGCATATTAATAGGGATTCAATCCTTTATTTGACTATAAATAAGGCACATTTATTTCAAGCTCATATATATTCATGCACATCTTTGAATAGGTTAGAAAAAATATCCAGATCACATGATCTTCATAGTAGTGGTCTTAAGTGAATAATGGCCTCCTAAAAGGCCATCATGGAATTATTTAAGGATTATGTCTATTTTATCTAGCTATATTCACCTCATAAGGACCCCATTGAGATCCTTTCAAAAACCTATACCTCTTACTAGGACATAAGGAATGGATTGTAAAAGGAAATGTCTATGCTTAGATTTGTTGAGATCGAGTAGCAATGCATTATGCCAAAGGAAGGCCTTCATGTTCTATGCCCAGTTGGTAGAAAATCCTTCATTGGTATGCTCATATTCATGTGACACTAATAATACATCATATTACAAATTTACCACCTCTATCATCTTCTTTAAAATTCCCTTCCCTTGGAATAGCTTGGTGACTTGGATTTCTATGTCATATTCAATCACTTTAGTGATCCAACCAGCCCTTTTCTCACCTATTTACTTATTTAGGAGGATCTCCTTGATAGCTATGTGCATTACCATGAGATAGATCTTATTGTTGGAGAGTATATGTCTAAATTTCTTCAATGCCATTATAACTATGAGTGTGTGCTTATCTACAAAGCTATAAGATAACTTATAATCCTTCAATGCTTGGTCGAATAAGGAAAATGTCTACTCTAGGCATTCCTTATTCCACTAAATCATGATGTTTGAGATGCCTTCATCTCTATTAAATGTATAGAGGATAAAATAATTACCATAATTTAGGTTAATTAAAGTGGGGGATTGCTTAATGGCCTCAAAAGTGTCTCTACCTTTTTGTATCCAACTAAACACAACATTTTTATTTAAAATTTGGTGAGGTATTTGACCAAGATGGTTAATCTTAGCACAAATCTTCTCATTAATTTGATTCTACCCAAAAACTCTAGAGGATCTTCTATATGGCTTGGAAGGGGAAGGGATTAGATAGCCCAGACTCACTCTAGATCAATGGTAATTCCATCTCTAGAAATAATATGTCAAATAAGGGTGCCTTCAGGTACTAATAAGATGTATTTATTAGGGTAAAAATAAATTCCAAACTCTTGACACCTCTAAAATATTTGCTCTATGTGATCCAAATTATCCTCCACACACTTGGAGAAAATAGTTATATCATCAAGGTAAACTAAGATGATCTTATTAATGATATATTTTAATTCCATATCTATGCCTATATATAAGGTTATGATTAAATTTATTAGGATGAAATTCATGCATTTATATGCATAAGTTCCCCACTTAGTGGTGAATGTGGTCTTGTATCAATCACACTCTTTCACTTAAATCTGGTTATAACCAAAACAACCATCTAGAAATGAAAATATCTCTGCACCTATAACCATTTCAATATTTTATCCATGGGTGGAAGAGGATAGTTGTATTTGAGTTAAACCTTAATCAGGTCCCTAAATTCCATGTAGAGATGTATCTCCCCAATCTTCTTTTATACTGGTACCAAATTGGCAACCCATGAGAAGTGTTTGATTAGAAGTATTATACTGGCCTTAATGAGCTTGGATAGATCCTTATGCATAAATGAATCTAGCTTTATATTAATAGGTATTTTATTTTGGAACACAAGTTTCATGCTAGGGTTTAGGACATTGTATGTTGCATGATGCCTAGATCAATACTTATGAGATCCTTGTATCTCCATGTGAAGATGTCATTATATATCCTACTAGGTTCCATAAAGTTTTGAATCTCTAGTGTTGCCACTTTGATTTAAAGTCTTTAAGGAGATGGTAAATCTATCCTCATCTAAGTGACATAATGGAAACACCTCCAAGCTTGTGGGTAGCCTAAGGAATGAATTGAATCTCTAGATAGAGCTAGTTCCCTTGATGTACCACTTTTGATTGCAACTACAACTAGACATGAGGGTGAAAAGGGAGAGAGATAAATGAAATAAAACTAATATAAGGGAGGTGATACACAAAATATACTTATGACTTCAAACCATATGCATCTTACATCTGAAATCAAGGGATAAACTAAACATAGACTTTTCCAATCTTCATCTTCTCACATCAGTGCTACATTGTGAGGTTATGAATGAATGTACAAAGCTAAGAGTAATAAAAAAGAGGCCAAATAGAGAAATAATGAATATACTAACTCACTTAATCCTTAAAATTTCTTAGAAAACTTCACATGCCCTATAAGAAGAAGCTTTCACAACTCCAAATAAGATGAAATAATGAAACAACATGCTAAGGAATCCATAGTCTTCATGTATGCAAAATAAAACATTATAAATGAATACACTAATAATATTAATTTAGGAGGGAAATATCAGTAGTATTATTGATAAAAAAAGTATACAAATGATTAAGTATTTTCCATACTCAAGTGGAGCATCCCTATAATGGCCAAAATGACTAGTTGTTGTAAAACATTAGAGAGAGAAGAGAAAATTCTAATGGTCATAAGGACACTTTTAAATATGATAAAATCAAATTTTTATGCATTATAATAGGATGTGTTATGAACTATGCATGTTTAAGAACTACAATTTCCAATCCGAGCCATAAGCTTCATGCAAAGTAATAAGAAACTCTTTATTCTAGCTCAAAAAACTACCTACATGATTATCTCTATTTGAATGTCCTTATAACTAATTAGTAGACCAGGTATGATTATAGGAATGATATTTGAGGACATCAGGCATACATATCCATGAATTGGTTATAGTCTTGGTCATCTGAAATCAACTATAAAGGAGCAAACATCATCTACTATCAATAACACTACTCTTCTATGCACCCTACACACTTGGCCTCCAAATTGGAATTATTTTTACATGAAAATATATGAGAAGAATATAATTACAATTTTAAATACCCTCCATGGCCTTATAATCATGAGGGACACCTTAAAAATCCATTCACATGAAGTTTTCACATTTCTCCTTACCTTGTTCTACTATGCTAGATTTGACTGGCTGAGATGAAGCACTTGGTTTATACACTTAAGATTTTCTTTACAGTATTAAATTTACATTATGGGTTATTAAAAGTCTATATATTCCTCCCAAATTTGGTTTCATGTTGAAAAGCCTTATAAAACATAAAAAAAACACAAACAAATGTCAAAAATTCCTAATTTATACCATATCTATATAGGGTCATACCAATAAAAAGCATATACATTATATTTTGTGAATACTCTATAAGTTAAAATTTGTTTCATGGTCAAAATATCCCATCAAATTAGCTTTATAGCTCCATTTTCTCAAACTAGTCTTAGTAAGGGTTTTAGACCTGTTTGCCCTCTTAAGCTTTGTTCATAAAGGTTTTACATATAAGTTTCCAAAAAATTCAAAAAAATAATATTTAAATATCCCTTTTGACTCTCCTAAACTCCTCTATCCCCCATGTAAATCCTCATGAAAGATATGAGATCTTTAAATCATCCTATCGAGTTCTTTTTCTCATTCTAACAAGCCTAAAATTGCTCTCAAACCAAAATTGGCTCTCTCATGGTTTCCTTTGAATATTAATGGTTTTTAAACATATTTATTGTCCTCACGAACATATTTAAATGTGTCACCAAGCTCATCTCATGCTTTAAGTGTGAAAGAACCTTAATTTGGACATCAGCCTAATCCTTGCCTAGTAAGCATGTTTCAATCTTAAGCCTAAAATGACCTTTTTTATGTCTTCCATATATTAAAATAGCTCATATAAATCTGATATTAATATATAATAATTATTCAAATAATTTTTAATCTCACTTAAATATATAAGGAAAAGTGGTCTTGCATTTCATCCTCATGCATGAAACTGCCATATAGGCCTACCTGCAACTTTGAAGGCTTTGAGAACTTTTTTGGTTTCTCCCCTCCTTAAAAGTTTTTTTTTTTTTATGTTTTATTATATGTGTTACAACTTTTAAGGTCCCAATTAAATTCTTTTTAAAATTTTTGAACATCCTTTGAGTTATATACCTCAAACCCTATCAAACTTTGCATTAAGGGGAATAACCCCTATCTGAGACAAAATAGGGGGTACTTACCTTGTTTTTTCAATAAATTTGGATGTTGGATAATCTTATATGAATTTTTATGATACTATATTCAATTTTTTACTCCATTATCATGTTTATAGACCCCAAAAATTACTCAATTTCCAAGACAGACCTCTTGGAGGGCAGACTATGTAGGGTTCTTTTATGTAGATTATTGTTTTCATGTTTAAGCCACTCATGTGTTATATATCTATTAAAAAATTTATATGTATTATTTAATGTATTTTTTATATTTTTACAAATCTCTATTATAAAACTCTAACCCCTCAAGCACTCTTCATAGTTCTTGAACTCACAAGATGATGATACCCTACCTGACTATGTTTTGCATGTTTGGGACCTTTCTTATAGGTAGATTTGGATTGTTTGGGCTTGGAGGTAGTTATTTAAACTCATGGTTATCATAACGTCCAAAATTAAGGTGTTAAAATAATTTAGTCATCATTCTAACCTTTTTATACCCTTGATACTCTTTACTTAGTTAAACTAAGTTTTCACCTTGACTGTGTTGGATTCAAACATCATACCTATAGGTGTATTTTTTTATGCCTCATGATGTAAAAAAGGGTTAAATACCCCTCCTATATCTCCCATTATCATACACATTACTTTAGATTCATATAACACATTTTTTGAGCTTAGACCACCACTTGAGACCCTATCCCTACTCACTATTTTCCTTGGTCAATAGTGGTTGACTTCCTTGAAGGAAGACTTGAAAATTGGGAATTATCATTTGAAAATTGGAATTATAATTTTGCCTAGGGGTTCTTAATTTGACCTAAAATTCAAATTTGGTCAACCAAATGGTGACTCATAGGGGTAGTATCTATGTTATACTAACTAGACTAGTAGCCTTATCAATCCATTGGGCTTAAGAGTCATCTGAAGTTTGGGACAAATAAGGAAACCTTAAACCATTTCCCAAGACAAGAAAAATAATGACTACCTCAAACACACAAATCAAAGGACACAAAAAATAAATATATCAAACACAAATGTCCTCAAATAACTTAGGGGAATAAAAAACTATTATTTACAACTAGAAACTAAGCATACTTCCTTCCTAGATCAAAGGGAAATATTGAGACTCTTCTTGCTTCATGACATGAAGGATTGAATGAGGCATATAGCCTTTTATCCTTTATCATTGATGCCTCCAAAATTTTCACAATATTTTCCAACCTCATTACCATAATTTTAAATGATAACAAAGCAAATCTAAATAAGTTAACCAAGGAAATGAACTCCTCTTGCATCCAAATAGCCTCAACCTTGTCATGTGGATCCTCCATTACATCTTCTAATGCTGATTCAAGTCATAATTTCTTGAATTTCATAGTGATCTTAATAATATTGGGATTCCTCTTAGCTATAAGCTCTTCTATCTCATCAAGGAGTTTAGCATACTCTATACAATCTTGATCATTGTCTTCAATGGAATATTCTTTATTCACCTTGTCAAACACTCGGGCCTCAACTTGGAAACTCTCTTCAAGTTCTTGAAATAAATCCATTTGTAGTTTCCACTCATCCTTGTCCTCTTTACCATCTAGTACCACTACCTCTTCAATACTGAAATGGTCATTCACAACCTCATGATCAGACATGGAGTCTTCTTCATGTATCTCTTTCTTAAAATATTGGCCATATTCCTCATGGATACACATCCCCTCAAATATGGAGGCAAAATATTGAGAATTATCCTTTTGTTCACCAAGTGAAGTCCTTATGGTAATATATTCCTCATTATTACTCATGAGGTCTTATTAATAAATCATTAATTGATATTTCTCTTCTTCACTTACTCTCTCAATATAGGCTCTTACTTCAATATTTCCATTTTTCCACAAGGAAAGAAATATTCATTATCAACCAAACAAGGAGATTCAACACAAGAACTCACATCTTCTTCATCACTTAGAACCTCTTGAGGGATCTGAAATTGTACCTCATCTATCATAATATGATCTTGTTTTTTAAAGGCTGCAAGATATTTCATCTCCTCTTTAGTGATGCCAAGGCTAGGCAACTTGAAATCTCAGTGACTTAGCCCAATAAGGCTACCAAGGAGTTACATTTTATTCAAGAAATAATTATGAATTTTTCTCAACCAGTTGCTCTTCTTTTGGTTCTCACACCATAGTTACATCAAGTTAAAGGGTTATAAGTCGAGGATAAGAGGAATTAGTTTGTGGAGGTATAACATAGGGATAAAAATTATATTGGGAACTCTCTTTAAGGAGGTTATATGGGTTATGTTTAGGCATATAATCTTCCTTTGGGTCTAAACCTTCCATCACACCTTGACCTAGAAACTTCATCATTGACTCCAAATCTTCAATTTGGTTGGTTAGGTTCTCTTAGAAAATTAATTCTTTGAAATCATATGCATCATCATGAGGATAAGGATTGCATGAGGGCTGAGATTGAACACAATAATCTTCATTAATAAGGGTAGGATAGACTTGAAAAGTACCAAGTCCATTATGAACTTCACACTCCTTAACAATGATTTTATCTTCTTTATTTCCCCATTATTCCACTATATTAATCTAGCTTAGGATGTTAGGATTTAAAGTATTTTCATGATGAAGGGTGGGAGGTGTTTGTATAGGATCAAGATCCTTCTCAACCTCATACTCTTTTTCAAGACTTTTCTCTTATTTCTTTCCTCATGACTCCACTATTTTGTTCTAACTTAGGACATTAGGATTATGAGTCTCCTTTTGAGGTGGTGGGGTTACAATATGAGATGTAAATGAGGGATTTATATCCACTTCCTTGGTTTCTATCATGGAATTATACAAATTAATATTATCTAACTCAATTTTCCTATCAATATTAGCTTGAAACACAAGATTTCTCTTTTCAACTCTCTCCTTCAACTAATTGGGAAAAGTATGACTTTGATATCTTTGATTTGTCTTATTATTAGAGATCATATATGTCTATTAATAAACTTGAGTAAGTGGGTATAAATTCTGATAGGTTTGGTGAGGTTTCCATTCATGAACCCTTATCGTATCGTCTAAAGAAGAAACTAGGCCACTCACATCAAGCATCTCACTTGTGAGTCTTTGCCAATTAACTCTCTCAATAGCTACCCACTCTCTTTTAAACAAATATTTTTATTCTCTCACCTTGTAATAAAATTATTAGGAAAATATATACCACATCCTCTTTGTGTGTTGATATCCAACAAGTACCTCTCATAACCCAAAAGTTTCTTCTTGAAGGTGGAAATGGGTTGGCTTGAGAAGTGACTAAGTTGACTAGGATGAGAAAAACATTGGAGAGGATGGTTATAAGACTAATATATTTCATGTATGGGATGACAAGGATCATATAAAATATGATGAAATTCATATTAAGGATGGTAAGGATCATGACAAGACTGACTAAGGACTTGTTCATATTGGTAGGGAATGGCACAAGATTGTAATGTCTCACCAACTTGTAGAGAACAAAACTCAAAACCAAAGTCAGACATGAAACATTTATGAGTGAAAGAACAAAAAGAAATACTTTTATAATAATATTAAAAGGATAACTTTGGTTTCTTGACCAACTGATGCATCTTTGGAATCCCCATTGATACTTTCATAGATGCCTCCAAAGGTTGATTGTTGAGAGACAACACCAAAAATATCTCAACCTCTTAGACTAAGAGTCCCACTAGGCATGCTAAAAACTATTGTTTCTTAGATTTACACCCTTTGAGGAGATGTAAAATATATCCTCATCTAGGTTTCACAATGGAAACACCTCTAGGCATGTGGGTAGCATAAGGAATGAGGTGAATCTCAAGATAGGGCTATCTCCTTTGATGTACCACTATGGATTGTAACTACAACTAAACCTTAGGGCTCAAAATAGAGAGAGATAGATAAATAAAATAAAACTAATTTAATGGAGGTGCTACACCAAATATATTTATGAATTAAAAACATATGCATCTTACACTTGAAATCAAGGGATAAACTAAACATACACTTCTCGAATCTTCATCTTCCCACATCAATGCTACATTATGAGGTTACAAATGAATGTTCAAATCTAAGAAGAATAAAAAAGAGACATATGAGGGAAATAAAGAATATACTAACTAAATAAATCCTTGAATTTTTATAGAACACTTCACATGCCCTGTAATAAGAAGATTTCCAACTACAAATAGGATGAATTAATGAAACAACATGCTAAGGAATCCATAGTCTTAACATATGAAAAGTCAAAAATCATAAGTGGAAAAACTAAGAAAAATAATGTAGGAGGTAAAAATAAGTAGTATTATTGATCAAAATGTATATAAATGAGTAGTTATTTTCCATACTCAGGTTGAGCATCCCTATAATGGGTAAAATGGCTAGTTCTTATAGAACTTAAGAGGGAGAAGAGAAGAGAAAATTACAAGGGTCAGAAGGAAACATTTAAAGATAATAAAATAAGTTATTTATGAATTATAATAGTATGTGGAATGAAACATGTAAGGTCAGGAGCTACAAGTGTCAATCCAAGTCATAAACTTGATGAAAAGTGGCAAAAAACTCTTCATTTTGGCTTAAAAACACTACCTATATAATTATCTCTATTTTAACAACTTATAAATGATTAGGAAAATATATGATGATTTTAATGAAGTTTAATGGAATAAAAAATTCCTCCCCATGCATTAGTTATAGGCTTAGTTATTTGGAATCACTTGGAAAGGAGTAATCATCATCTGCTACCAAGAAAATTGTTCTTCCATACACCTTTGACAATTAGACTCAAAATTGGAATTAGTTTATAATTAAAATACATATTATGAAGTCAATGACACATTTAAAGACCCTAAATGGACTTAGAATCACCAAGGACACCTTTAAAATCCATTTACTTGAAGTTCTCACACTTGTCCCTAACTTGTCTACTATGCCAGATTTGATTGGTTGAGATGAAGCACCTATTTTGGACAATTAAAAGCTTATTTATAGTATTAAATTGACATTATGGGATATCAAATTTCTATATATTCCTCCCAAATTTGTTTTCATGCACAAACTCCTTATAGATCCTTAAAAACATGAAAATAGTCAAAATAAACTATTTTTACCATATTTGTAGAGGTCTGTACATCCAAAACTCATTTGGAATATCTTTCCTAATTCATCTACAAGTTAAAATAGGTTGAATTTTCAAAATATCCCATTATATTATATTTATAATTCCATTTTCTTAAAATGGTTTGTAAGGGTTTAGTAAGGGGTTTAGACCTATTTTCCCTCTTAAGCTTCATTCATAAAGGTTTGACATTAACATTGAAAAAAAACAAAAAAAAACCATTGTTTAATATGAATTTAAAATCTACTAAACTCCTATATCACCCATGAAAAGCATCACAAAACATATGAGATCTTGAAATAACCCTATCAAGTTCTTTTTCTCATTCTAAAAGCCCTAAAGTTGAGCTCAAGACCAAATTGGCTCTCTCAGTGTTTCCTTTTCATATAAATGGTTTTTACACATACTTATTTTACCCATAAATATGTTTAAACATGTCACCAAGCTCATCTCATTCTCTAAGTGTGAAAGACCCTTAATTTAGACATAGGCCTAATCCTTGCCTAGTAAGCATGTTTTAAGCTTAAGCCTAAAATGACATTTTTTTTATGTATTACCTATATTAAAATAGATAATAAACATTTGATATGAATATTTAAACATGATTAAAACAATTGGTAATATCTCTTAAATATATAAGTGAAAGTGGTCGTTGCATTTGATCCTCATGTATGAAACTACCATATAGGAATGCCTACAACATTGAAGGATTTGAGCACTCTATTTGGTTTCTCCCCTAGTTAAAAGGTTTTTTATGTTTCATTATATTTATTACATGTTTTTTAACCCCCCTTAAAGTCTATATCAAATTTTGGTACATCCTTTCAGTTATATACCTCAAACCTTGTCAAAGTTTACATTGAGGGGAGTACCCCTATTTTAGACAAAATAAGGGCTACTTCCCTTATTTTGTCAAGAAAGTTGAATGTTAAAGAATATTTTCCAAGTTTTCAAAGGATTTTAAAAGGTCTTGAAGGTGAAAAAAGTCAAAGAGCCCGTAGAAAAGTCAAAGTGGCCAATTCCCCTGGACTTTTTGTCTGTGAGAAAAGCCTGAAATAGAAAACCCACAGGGAAAAAGCTTGAAACAAAAGACCTGATGACCTTTTCCAAGGATGATGATGTCTTGAAAGCCATAAAATTTAAGCAGATGAAATAGTTGTTGGGTGACGGCTGTGCAAACGTCAAATTTAGTGCAGTGAAATAGCCATTTGATTTTGAACTGTCTGAGCACCAAAGCATGAAAGGAGCTAGAGGAATACAAAAACCTACCAAAAGATCACCCCCGAGGGCTGAAAGAGTAGGAAGAAGATAAGGAGCAAAAAAGACAAAGAATTCATGTGGTGAAGGGAAGGTGAGTTAATGCAAATGAGCAGTGCGACCTATTTTTTTGCAGTTGGCATTGATGAGGGGACAAATTGCAGTCTATTTGTAGGAAAGAGGTGTGGCCATGCTCTTACATTAATTCTTGAATGCCAAATTCAATTTGGATGATTCTGTAGCATGGTTCTAATAGGCCTTTTTTGAAGAATGACATCAATAACAGTGGTTTCCTCTTCCCAAGATTCAGAATGCACATGGGCCACTTGCTAAAAGAGGTGCCAAAGGGCCTTTTTTCTTCCTCTATATAATGGAGACTTGTCATTTGAGAAAATATATTCCACATTTGTAAGGCGTAGCCCTGGAAAATTTTCACTTGAATCAATAAATGCATTTTTTACCTCAATCTTGGTTAGATATCTCTTTGTATGTCTGAGTGTTAGTTTGTATTTGGTCATTACATCTTGATGTTTCCACAGGTTCAACACCAACATACCTCATGTCTATAAGGTGCCATTTCTGTAGTTAACAAGGAGAGCTATACTTAGAAGTGTAGAAACAAAAGAAATTACTATATATTGTGTCTTTCATAGCACCTTTGGTGAATCTTATTTTTTGTATTTTCCATTAAAGCCTCCCTGCCAAGCTTCTTGCGGCCTGGTCTTTCTACCAATTTGAAGTGTATGTATGTGTTTGTCTAATTTTAAGTGTGAGTGTGAGAAGGTCTGATCATTTTTGGTGCATCATCACCTTTAGAGTAGTTTGTTTTCCTGTAATCTTTCTCACTTTTCACCCCCCCATTATATATATATATATATATATATATATATATATATATATACACACACACACACACATATGTGTGTGTGTGTGTGTGTGTGTGTGTGTTAGCACTTATTGGAACAAATTAGATGCATCAAAGGGAGTTAGCCCTTCACTAGATACTCTCTCCTCCAGCTTCACCAGTCCCATAGGTGAGAGGGGAGTTTCCATTATTGCGTGTGGAAGGTAGGAGCTCAACCTCCTTGCCCCAGGTGTGATCCACTGCATCACCAGACCCCTTATGGATCTCCCATGATCATACACATTAGTTTGGGTTTATTTAACACTTTTTTTGATCTTATACTACCACTTGAAACCCTAATCCTACTCAATGCTTGCCATAATCAATAATGCTTGACTTCCTTAAAACAAGACTTGAAAATTAGAATTATCCTTTGACACCTTTAAATTTCTAAAGAAACCCATTAAAAACATTAAATACACCTTTTTACCCCTAAAATTACTTAAAAGGGCATGTTGAATAATTAAATTTATGACCAAGGCTAATATATCATTGAATAACATAAAATGATATATGAAACACCTCATGACAAGATATTATGCCCCCAAAACATCTACAAAACTAGGTTTCTACCTAGGGGTTCTCAATTTAACCTATAAGTCAAATTTGGTCAACAACTAGCGTGGAACACACCTTACCAACTTTAATCACTTTTCTGTCCAAAATGTTTATAGGCATATATGTCTTCACTAGCTATCATATTGTGCCTCTTTCCTCTAAATTGGTCATCAAAATCAATGATACTCTCCACGGTGGCTAATCCCTTAGGTAAATTTATTCCCCTTTAGTTGGATGACCTATTATTCATATTGGGCTTGTAGTTACACCTGATTCATAGTGTAAACCTATGATTCATCCTAAGGGAAACTGATTATTTACTCATCATTTTTGAACACTTGCCAAATTTTTATGTTGTTAGGGACTATTGGTCTAACCACTAACTTGACAAGATATTATGGCTCTTTCATTATGTTGTGTAGAATATCATATTATGTGCCCATAGTTTCCAATCTATTTGTATCTACATTCTATGATCTTAGAATGGAGGTGATATTAAAAGCATCAAAACCTTCTATCATATCCCATACTTAGTCAAGCTCTGTGTTCTGACTTGGTTGAAAACTAGTTCACTATTGACCAATGCTTACAATACCTTGATCCCTTTCTTTTGTGAAATTTGAAGGCCTTGGATAAGTACCTCATACTCAATAATATTATTTGTGCAAGTGAACTATAGTTTAAAGGCATGGAAGTATTTTTCCTTTCTGGAAGATATCAATAGGATGCCATCTCTTATACCACTCATACTTTGGGAGCCATCAAAGTATAACTACCATATACCTACAAGATCCCTATATGCCTTAATGAACTTAGGTAGCATGGTGTTTTATTCTAAGATGCAATATATACCTAGTCATATCTCCACATTATCATATGGGTTACACTCAAAAATTTCACAGGTCAATTCATCTAGTAGATCATCTAGGGTATCTTTCGATGGGGTCATGGCCTTATGGAGAATCAGATCCTCTTATTGGTGAAACATCTCACAATTTTGCTTAACTAGGCTAGGAGTGTATGGCTTGACATAGATCTTAAAGATAAGATCTACCCTGATGGTTAGTTTTGTCCCACACCTAGTTCTTATTAACATGTTTAACCAATTTCAAGACAAATATTTGCCTATCTATGCTGAGAAGTCTTGAGAAAAGAAAATGGTTAAATAGGGGGGTGAGTTGATGATTATGATATCCTACATAATAAAAAGACTTGGCCAAGCATCCAATGTTAGATTTAGGTTCTTAATTTCTCTTATATCCTTCAAAATTGTGTCATCAAGTTGTATTAGATTTAATAAAATTCCTCCATTAAAGGCCACAAATTCATGATTTCTTGAAAACATTATGAAAGGAATGGGGAATAGGCCTCCTTTGGGTGCAAAGTACCTTTTATATGGAGGAGTGGTTTGATCTCTTGGAGGTGAATAAATTGTATTTCATATTTTAACAAGGGATGAAGATGGTCTAACTATCTTCCTAGATGATAGTGGGAGCTCAATAAAGTGAAAATTAATTATTCTTACAGATGACTTTATTCTTCGTAGCATGTGATTAGGGAGCTAGTCTTTATAAACCATAGATACTTGGAGTCATCACGTGTTATTTATTAGTGTTTGATATACTAGATGATTAAAGAAAACACTAATTCTTTAGCTTATTTGATAGGTCACATCAGGTGTACCAGAAACTATTATCATTCAAAACATGCACCCATGGATACATGATAGCATGGGGAAGCTTTAAAGTAGAATGCTAGGCACAAAGGTCCTTTGTGGGGCATGGAAGAACTCAGTGTTGGGTTTGGAAGTGTTACCATGTATATGCATGCATGAGAATTAGTTGTCTCTTCATAATTATGGAAACATCCCCAAGTCATAGAACCCTTGCACTCTTTGGGATGAGTCTATAAAATAGTCTAGATTCCTTATATTATAAGTGCACCTAGTTTAAGAATGATGTGTGGACCTAAAGAGAAAAAAAATAATCTATCACTTTTCTAAACCTAATGATTTTTTGAGTAAAAGGGAGGATTAAGGTAAGAGAGTTATGAAATGAAAAGGTGATGCACCCATAATAGAGTGAGTTTTCATACTGCTATAAGCACACTAAAAATTCTTGAGAAAAAGATGTTTCCATATAGATTCTACAATGGACACTAAAAATGAATTAGTGTTTCACATAGAGGTGTGGGAACATAGTGTTACAATGAGAGGAATGGAAAATGATCCATGGGAAGCATCAACATAAAATTAAATGTGCACATGATATGACCTATAAGTGAGTTTTGATTTCAATGAGGAGGTACATGGAATGGAAAAAAGAGAGAGGGGTGAAAATACACCAAATTTAAAGATCAAAAAACATAAATAACACATAAATGATTATAAGAATAAAATAGGTGAACTTAATTCTCATTAATCTATAAGACTTAGGCAATATAAGTACTCATGAAGGGAAAATTTTAGTAGTATGAGGCTACAAAAATGTGTTAACCATTTTATAATGAAAAAACCATGCTTTTATTTAAGATCAACTTAGTTTTACAATTAATGAGCCACTTGGGTAATGGGTAAAACATTTAATCCATGTGTGGTGCCATGGCTATGCTTCTTTAAGTCTATCTGATGATTGGACCTAGGTTGATGGCAAGATCACTTTTGGATACAAGTCTGTTAGGGAATGGAAGATTTTTCTATTAGTTTCAGTGTATGGCATGTATTGAAGCTCTAAGGTTAATTATTTTCTTTTGCATTTCATTTTTATAGTACCTTGAGCTTCTCTCAACTTCCTCCAATGATCTTTATTAACTCTATCTAACTCACAACATGTGGTGCGTAGATGGATTCTTGGGGAAGCTCTTCAAATTACTAGATAAGAGTAGCATGGGTGTGACATGTGAATGGTTGGTGCTTATTATGTGAATCTAAAACCTTCCTTATGCTTAAGTGAGTGTGGGACTCAAAAGTGGTGACCATAAAGGAAAGGTTGTGGGCTACACCATTCAAGGGCATTAATGTGAGATCATACACATGGGCATGGAGCTATGTTGGATGGGCATGAACAAAAAATTGAAGTAGATCACGTAATGAGATGAATATTATAGGTGTACTAGAGTTTTCTCATAACCATTTATTATTCCATCTCTTTCACTTGGTTATTTTATAGTCTAAAGACACCCACTCTAAATATTTACATGCCTTTTGACCCACACATAACAAAACCTTGTGCAAAGATATGTGTTGATATTCTTATGATGGAATGAATCATTATTGACCTATTATATAGATATGCACCTCTATTTTAGGCTTAGGAACAAATGGGAATAATCTATACTTCCTCTACTTGAAGTGCTTGGGGCCTCATACCTTTTCTAACCTTCTTTATGACCTGGGAAGCCTCACACCAACCGAGGGGTGACTTAAAAAGTCAACACTTTTTTTGACATTCATAGGTTATTTTCATACTAAATGGGAACCTAGTAGACTTTGATTAATCTATTGGGTATGGAGATTTTCTAACCTTTAGTTCATACTCCTACAAATGTGTTGATTGCTTACTTATAGTTTCTTGAAATGAATTGAGATTAACCTAACAAGACAATAACAATGCCACAATAAATTAGAGAAAAACAACTAAACTAAGAAAATACTACACAAAAGTGCTTAGAAGAATTCAAACTATCTTGAAATAAGGTTGCACAAAGTCTGTAACTTAGGGAAATTCAAATCACCTACTCTACTTATTTACATATGTATACAATGAGTTAATGGATATAGTGCTTGAGATGAATCCCATTGACTGGGATAGGAAGCTCTTCTCCATTCATTTAAGAAAGCTAGAAGGCATTGGATGGCTTTTAACTGGTGATGGTATATGGGCTGATCCATATTTCATCAAACATAGTGTGCCTTTTCGGCTTGGCTCTATCATCATCCCATTTTAGCACTAATTCCCCTACTTTGAAACTTATAGCACCATCATTATTATCAAAGACCTTCTTGGTATGCACCTATTGAAATTCCATGGTGCACACAGATTGCACTCTATCCTCTTTAAGCTGAATGAGCTCTAACAATATTAATTTAAGGGGATCACTTTTGAATAAATCTAACTAAAGTAAAATCTCCAAGTAAATAAACTTAAGGGATGATGGTAATTTGGCTTCCCTTTCATAGACTAACATGAAGGGTGATTTTCCCAACACTCTCTTGGGAATGATCTGATCATCCCAAAGCATGATCTTGAGCTTAATGTGCTAATCTCATTAGTTATCCTCCAAAGTCCTCTTTATGATATAGATCAAGTTATTGTTATATATTTGGCTACACCATTACCTTGAGGGTAATAGTTCTATGAGGTACTCAAGTAGATGTTGTGTTTGACATCCTATTCATTGATTCTAGTTCTTAGGAAAGCTAACACATTATCAGAGATAATGGTGGTCAGAACATTGAATATCATTATAATGACCTCAAAAAATTTTAGGATGGATGTCACATTATCTTCTTTGAGGCAATCACTTTTATCCACCATGTGAAATATTTGGTGGCTATGAGAATCCACTTGTGCCATCACTTGATGGTGGGTTAATCATTCCTATGAAATTTAGGACCAACTATAATAAGCATTGGTCCACTTGAATTGGGCATAATGGTAGGACTAGAATCCTTTGTTTGCCTATAAATAAGGAACATTTCTTTCAAGGTCATATGTACATGTGTACATTTTAGAATAGAGTAGGATAAAAATAACTAGCTCACATGATCTTCATAGCAGTGGTCTTAGGCAAATAATGGCCTCCTAAAATGCCATCATAGAATTATTTAAGGATTCTACCTATTTACTTTGGCTCTCTACACCTCAGGAGGATCCCATTAAGATCCTTCCAAAAAAATATACCTTCTACTAGCACATAATGAATGGATTGTAAATTAAAATTTACATGCTTTGTTTTTTCAAGGTCAGTAAGATATACATTATACCAAAATAATGTCCTCATGTCTTGCACCAAGTTGACAATAACTCCTTTATTGGCATGCTCATAATTATGTGACACTAAGACTGTGCCACCTATTCATAACATCCCTTCCCTTAAACTAGCTTGGTGTGTTGGTTGTCTATGTCATAATCCATCACTTTAATAATCTAGCTATACCTTTTCTCACTACTATCCTTGATGAGGAGGAAATTTTTGACATTTGCTTGACCTACCATCAATTGGATGTTATTGTTTTAGAATATATTTCTAAATTTCTTCAAAACCCTTACAAATTTGAGTGTGTGATTCTTTATGAAGCTATAATGTAATTCATAATCCTTCAACACTTAGCTAAATAAGGAAATTCACTACTCCATCTGTACATTATTCTACTATGTCAAGATGGCTAAGATGCCTTCACCTCTACCAAATGTGTAAAGGATAAAATACTTACCATAATATGGTTTTATCAAAGTTGGGACTTTCATGATGGTGTGCTTTATGGCCTCAAATCTATCTCTACCTTCATACATCTACTTGAATGTAGCATTTTTATTTGACATTATGGAGAGGAATTTGACCAAGATGGTGAATCTTGGCACAAATCTTCTCACAAAATTAATTATCCCCAAAAAACTCTAAAGGCTCTTCTTATGGTTTGGATGGGGAAGGGATGAGATAGCCTTGAATCACTATAGATCAATTTTGAGTCCATATTTAGAAATAATATGCCAAATAAGGGTGTCATAATAAACTACAAAGATGCATTTGTTAGGGTTCATAGAAATTCTAAAATATTAACACCTATGAAAGACTTACTCCAGGTGATCCAAATGATCCTCCACACACATGGATAAAATATTTATATCAAGGTAAACTAAGATGATATTATTGATGAGCTCTTTTAATTCAGTATTCATGGATCTCGAGAAGGTTGCACCTAAGTTTGTTAGGCTAAAAGGCATGTGTTGATATTCATAGGTTACCCACTTACTAATGAATGTGGTCTTGTATCAGTTGCACTCTTGCACTTAAATATGGTTATATCTAGTATAAACATCCAATAATGAAACTGTCTTTACACCTATGACCACTTTCAATATTTTATTCATGGGAAAAATAGGTTAGTGGTCCTTTAGGGAAGCCTTATTCAGGCCCCTTAAGTCCATGTAGAGATGTAATTCCCCACTCTTCTTTTACACTAGTACCTTAATGGTGACCCATAAGGAGTGTTTGATTGGAATTATTATACCAGCCTAAATGAGCTTGGTGAGCTTCTTACACATCAATGGATCCAAATTCAAATTAATAGGTATTTGATTTTAGTGTATAGGCTATGCACCAGGGTTTATCTCAATTGTATGCTATATGAAGCCTAGATCAAAACCTTTGATATACTTATATCTCCATGTGAATATATGATCATATCTCCTACTGAGTTGAATGAAGATTTGAATCACTAGTGTAGAACATACCTTACCAAATTTAAAAACTTTTGCTTTCAAAATGTCTATAGGTTTAGAGATGTCTTCTTTGGTTTTCATGTTGTGCCTCTCTCCTTTGAATTGGTCATTGGAATAAAATATACTCTATATGCTGATGATCCCCTTTGATAATTTATTCCCCTTTAGCTATTCAACATATTCTTCATATTTGGCTTACATCTATGCTTGATTCATGGTGCAAAAATATGCTTCATCTTGAAGAAAATTGATAAGATTCATAACTTTTGAACACTTTACAATTTTCTACATTGTTTGGGACTGTTGGTCTGACTACTAACTTGAAAATTTGTTTTAACTCTTTCATTATGTTTCACAAAATATCATATTGTACACCCACATTTGCAAACCTATTTTTATCTACATTATACACTCTTGGAATAGAGTTGATATTGAAAGCATAAAAACCTTCTATCATATCCCATACTCTATGTTTACATGATTTTAACAATCCCTTCTTAGTCATGTTATTGGTTCTAACTTGATTCATAACTATTTGGTTATCACCTAGCACTTACAATACCTTGATCCCTTTGTTTTATGTAATTTCAAGGCCTTGGATTAATAACTCATACTTGATGGCATTATTTGTGAAAGTGAATTGTATTCTATATGCATGGAATATATTTTTCCTTTTGGGGAGAGACCAACATAGTACTAGATCTTATACTACTATTACTTTAGGATATGTCAAAATAGAACTACCACATACCTTCAGGATCCCTATGCAACTTCATGAGCTAAGGTAACATAATGTTTTCTTCCAAGATGTAATATGTACCTAGTCATATCTCTACATTATCATATGGGCTACACTCAAAGTGTTCATGTACTCATTTATCTAGTACATCATTATGGGTTTATTCAATGGTGTCAAAACCTCATGGAGAATCATATCTTCCTTTTCATTGAATATCACACAATTGTTCTCAATCGAGCTAAAAGTGTATGGATCAATGTGGCTCTTAAAGCTAGGCTCTATCCTAATGGTTAATTTTTTCTCATATCTAGTTTCTAGCAATATGCGTGACCAATATAAAGAAAAATATCCAACCATTTTTGTCATGAAGTCTTGAGAGAGATAAACGGCAAAATAGACGGGTAAGTTTATGATTGTGATATCCTACATAATGGAAATAATTTGGAGGCATGCAATGTTAGATTCAAGTTATTGATTAATCATTAAATCTTCATGTTTGTGCCATCAAAATTCACTATGTTTAATGGAATACCTCCATTTAAGGCCAAAAATTCCTGATTTCTTGGCAACATTATGAAAGGAATGGGGAATAGGATTTCGCTAGGTGTAAAGGACCTTTTATATAGAGGAGTGGACTATATTTTGGGAGGTGAATGGCTTGCATCACATCTTATAAAAGGGGATGAATAAACTCTAACTCTCCTCCTAAATGACACTAGGAGCTCAATAAAGTGAAAATCAATGGCTCTTGTAGTTGACCTTATTCTTTCTGACATGTGATCAGGCAACTGGTCTTTGTGAACCAAAGATATTTAGAGTCATCAAGTGATTTTGCTTAGTGTCTACTACACTATATGGATAAAAAACCATTGATTCTTTACTTTATTTTATTAGTACCATAAAGCATGATAGAAACTATTGTTATTAAAAATTTGCACCCATGGATACTCGATGGCATGAGGAAGCTTTGTAGTGGGGTGTTAGGTGTGGAGGTCCTATGTAAGGAATGTAAGGACTCAATATTAGGCCTGAATGTGTTATCATCTAGTTGCATGCATGAGCATCAGTTGTTTTACCATAATTATGGAAACATCCCCAAGGTGTGGGACCCTTGGGCTCCTTGGGGTGAGTTTTTAGAGTAGGCAAGATTCCTTTAATTCTAAGCATACCTGGTTTAAAACTGACACATGGACCTAAATAATAGAAAGGTAATCTATCACTAGTCTAAACCTAAGGATTTTTTTAATAAAAGGGTGGGAGAAGGTAAGAGAGTGATGAAAGGAAAATGTGATGCACCTAAAATAAAACGAGCACTCATACTATCATAAGCACACTACAAACATTTGAGAATAAGACTTTTCCACATAGATTTTGCCAAGAACACTCCAAATTTATAAGTGTTTCACACAGAGGCATGGGAAGGCATCGATACACTTAGAAGAATGAAAAATGATCCATAGGCAATATCAATATAGACCTAAATTTGAATAGGATATGACAATAGAGAGAGGGGAGAATATTACCCACACTCAAAGATAAACAAATGTAAATAACACATAAGTCATCAAAAGAATAAAAGAGGTGAACTTAATTCTCATTTATCTACAAAACTAATCTATTATAAGTACTCATGGAGGGAAAATTTTATTAGCATGAGGATACAAAAATGTGTCAAAAATTTACAATGAAAGAACTAATATTTTACAGAAGATTAAGCTAGTTTTATAATTAGTGTGCCACTTGGGAGATGGGTAAAGCATTTAATCCATGTGTGGCACCATAGCCATGATTCTTGATGTCCATCTAATGATTGGACTTAGGTTTATGGTAGGATCACTTATAGATACATGTGTTTTGGGGAATGGAAGATTTACCTATCAGTGTCAAAGGATGGCATGTATTCAAACTCTGAGGTCAAGTAGTCACTTTCATATTTAATTTTGATAGGACCTTGAACTTTTCTCAAGTACTTATAATGGCCTTGATTAACTCTTCCAACATCCTCACATGTGGTTCTTCAATAGATTCGTATGGAAACTATTTGAATTTATGGATAGGAGTGACATGGGTGTGACACATGGATGGATAGTGCTTGTCATAGGTAGCTAAAAACTTCCTTATACTTAAGTGAGCATAGAGCTACAATGTGGAAATGACAAAAGAAATGTTATGGGTGATGCCATTCAAGGGTGTTTATGTGAGATCCTATGCATGGACATGAAGTTATATTGGATGTATGTGAATAAAACTTTAAAGTATAATGCATAGTGAGATGAAGATTCTAAGTGTGCTAGAGTGTTCTTATAACCACTTCTTAGTTGTCTCTTTCACTTGGTCATTTCATAATCTGAGGACCCACACTCTAAAGCTTTACACACCTTTTGACCCCTACATCATAAAACCTTATAAAAAGATATGTGTTGATATCCTTATGTTAGCATCAATAATTAATACCCTAATACATAGACCTATGCCTCTAGTTTGGTCTTGGTCATAGATAAGAAGCATCTGAACTTCTTTTATGTGAAGCAATTGGGACCTCAAAATTGCA
>JARHVA010002477.1:1752500-1792500 GCA_037957365.1 Torreya grandis | reverse complement strand
GGAACATAATACTACATTAAGAGGGATGACAAGTAGTCCATAGGTAGCATCAATATAGACCATCATGTGAGTTTCATGTTTAATGAGGAGGTATAAGGAATGGATAATATAGAGAGGTGTGAACATTACCCATAGTCAAATATCAACAAATTCAAATAGCACATAGATCATCAAAAAAACAAAAGAGGTTAACTTAATTCTCATTAATTTGTAAGACTTAGACAATATAAATATTCATGGAGGGAAAATTTTAGGAGTGTGAGGATATAAAAATGTGTAAACCTTCTTACAATGAAATAACATGATTTTCTAGAAGATCAATATGGTTTTACAATTAATTCTCCACTTAGATGATGGGTAAAGCATTTAATCCATGTGTCGTGCCATGACCATACTTCTTGAAGTCTATTCGATGATTGTATTAAAGTTTATCCAATGATTGGACCTAGGTTGGCGGTAGGATTTATTTTGGATACATGTGCATTAGGGAATGGAATATTTTCCTATTAGTGTCATAGGATGGCATGTACTCAATCTCCAAGGTCAAGTAGTTGCTTTCATATTTAATTATGATAGTACCTTGAGCTTTTCTACATTACATCTAATATCCTTCATTAACTCTACCAACCTCATAACACATAGTGCTTTGATAGATTCTTGGGGAAGATCTTCAAATTTATAGATAGGAGTGGCACATGTGTGGCACATAGATGGCTGGCACTTGTCTTGGGAAGCTAAAAACTACCTTATGATTAAGTGAGTGTAGGGCTACCATGTGGCAATGACAAAAGAAAGGTTTTAGGCTATGTAATTAAAGGGTGCTAATGTGAGATCTTGTATGTGGGTGTAGAGCCATGTTGGATGGGTGTGAAGAAACTTTTAAAGTAGATCACATAATGAGATGAAGATTCTAGGTGTGCCAGAGTGTTCCCATAACCACTTATTGCACTATCTCTTTTGCTTGGTCATTTTAGAGTTTGAAGACCCAAACTCTATAAATTTGCACACCTTTTGACCTAAAAGATATAAAAACTTTCACAAAGATATGTATTTATATCCTTATGATGTCATGAATCATTACTAGCCTACTATATAGATTTAAACCTCTAGTTCAAGCTTAGGCATACATGATAAACATTTATGCTTCTTCTACTTGAAGCAATTGGGACCTTACAACTAGGCTAACCTTCTATATGATATTTGGAGGCCTCACACTAGCTGAGGGCATGACTTAGAAATTCAACAACTCTAAAGAGGAATAAATCTTGATGTAGTTCTTCCCACATAAGTGATGGTACAAGGGTAAGTGAATCTAGTATGATAATTGACTTGAGTTATTTAAAAGTGATTGATACTTGAAATATAAGTAATCTAAGACTAAGAATTTTTTAGATGGTAGTATACATAAATAAGAGATAATAGTTATTGGTAACCTTAATTATGCACAACATGTTTTGAGTTTGCATATGTAATCTACACCTAATTTCCATCTAGTTGCTAAAGGTATAAAAGTCATGTATTTATACTATTTTGGTGTTTGTGAGGGTTCTAAAAGAGGCCTAGGTTGATCTTAGGATATATAAGATTTTAAAATATATCCACTTACAAAAATTGGGACACTAGTTCCATGTGGTTTTATTATCCATATTATGGTACTAGTGCCCAAATGGTAGAACATTAGGCATAAAGGTCCAGGATGCAAGAATGAGGGTTTGGGACTATTTTATGGATGACTAAGGATAAGTTGTCTCAAGTGTCACTCTCAAAACTCAAGTGTCACTTTTAGGTGATTCCATTTCCCCCTTCTTTATTCTATAAATGTATTAAAGTGAAATGACCAGGATAAAGTAACAATAAATGTACCAAGACTTACCTAAGAGTAAAATCTTACGAATCTAGGTCTAAGTATGTGAAGCATTCTCCAATGCATATACTAAAAGTGAAACATGCATAAACCAATCCTTAGTTAAGATATATCAAAATAAAAGACAAAATTTAGTAAGTAAATAAAATTGATTAAATGGATAAGAGATAAGAAATTACTGAATACACCTCATTGGGTATATGAACCAATGCATAGAATTAGTGATAACCTATGTGTGAATGTAGATAGTGATCAATCAGTGAATAGATTGGATTAAGTTGATGGATTTCTCAATCCTCATGTGTGGGTGGATAAATAACTCAATCCAATTTTGACTCCATGATTACCCACCCTTTTTTTGTGGATCATGACCTATGAATAGCTTGGATTAGACTGATAGTGTGTATAACCCCATCATGTAGGTGGAAAAATAAGTCAAGTAGAATATAAATCCATCATTTCATACCCATGTGTAGTATATGCATTTAAAACTAAAAATACATGATATAATTGTAAATGACTAACTAAAAATGTTAGCTTTACATCCACTTGAGCATATTAGTAGGCATCAAGCCTCTCGATAATGCCAACCATTGCAAATTAAGTAAGGTATGAAACTAGTGTATAACTTGGAATATGATGTTAGATTTATAAAATTTATATAATAACAAGGAATTTTTCATTCCATATGATCAATTGGTGTGTAAGTGAGCATATGGAAATAATGTACCACACCCCCCCCCCAAATTTTATATATTAGCATCTATATTTTGGATTAAGTTGTAATAATATGTATCTAAGTATATGAACTATAAATGAGAATGGTTATTCCATGCATAATTCCCCAAATCTAAGAAAATTGGTATGAATATTAGCTAAACTAAAATTATTTTTAGTTAAACTCAATAAAACTAGTAAATTTATAACTAAACTTATGAAAACCTAGATTGTACCTACTATACTTTCCTAGGTTGAAGATACTAGATAGTAAAACCATATATTGGATAGTATCACCATGTGGTGCTAATGTCCCAATTTGGGCACTAATATCTATCTTCTCTTATTTACATGTAGCTATACTAATCTCTATGTCACTATTTCCTCACTATGTTTACTTGAGTCTAATTTCTATAATCTAAGCCCATTTATTGAAAATGTACTATGAATATATTATGAGAGCTTATATTTATGACAAACCCTAGTGAATTCCCTCTTTTTATGAGATTTGTTGAACTTATGTAAGAACTATCCTCAAAAGAAAGATCTTTCCATGATGTGTGTTAACCTAAGCATATATGATATCTATGTAATAATCCAATATAATGTGCATACATAGCATCAAAATTTAATATAATCTGAGTCAAAATTTATAATATGTGATGTATGTTATGTCTATCATTCACAAGGTTATCAATATAGATATAATAATGTATGTAATAAAAAATCTAAGTAATAATTGAGTATATACCTATGAGGATGGGGCATGATGTGCATCACAACACCTATGTGGGAAGGGGATATGCATGAGTTAACTCATGGAATATAAAATTATAGTGTGTAAAAAATAGGATACAAGTGTTATAACCATGACACATAATAGATTATATAAATAACATACATGAAGCACACAAAGTAGTCCAAGGGGACACAATACAAAGGACATGAGCACATGTCACTAAATTTAATAAAACAAGACATACAAGGACATGTTCAAATGTCCACATATGCAAATAATAAACAATTTGAATTAGATCCACATATAAGTACATGTTTAAATGTCTAGATACATAATTAGAAATGCACACATAAGGACATGGGCATGTGTTCAAAGTATACATACTATGAAAATAAGTGGTGTAGAGCTAAAGATCAATGCCATAATCAAATACCTCAAATAGAAGAAGCATAGAGACATAATCAAGTCAAAACTAAGAAATTTATTAATTAAATATGCATGGACATATAATAAACATATTTTTAAGAGCCAAGTTCTACATATACTCAGTCTAAATTAGTAGTACCTAGAAAAAACATTGAATGCATCTAGCATGATCAATCTCAATATGTAATAATTCTAAATCGATGATGTGGAGTTTATAAAGATGTAATTTCTAAATCAAAAATTTGTATAAGGTTCCCCAAAATGGGCAAATGTGTCAAATTAATAACTTATGTATCAATGTATATGCCCTTATGGGTAGATAATAGCAAATCTAGATCAGTGTAGTGGAGTTATGTCCTATAGAAATCTACAAGCACTTGAAAAGAACAATTGATGCATATATGTATGCTAAAAAAGACTATACTAAGATATATATCATATATAATGTCTAGGAAATATAATATATGTAAACATGGTAATACATATAATATGTACTTTTGTGTATTTTGAGTAAATATTTGAATGTTTTTATGTTTCTGAAAAATTATATTGTTTGTGTATTTTTTATATATAAACTATGTACAAGTTGTACCTTAGGATTACAAAGAGGAAAAAAAGAGAAGATTATTCTCTTCTTAGTCAAAATGAAAAAACATCAAGAAAACAATGCATTAAGACTAAACCCTCTTTCCTAAGAACTAAGCCCAAGCATAACACAATAAGTAAGAGCATAAAAAAAGAGTTGAAGAGAACACAAATTTCTTACCTCTATTTCATATGATGTTCACTTGTTGGAATAATAATTTTCATGCTTTGCCTATGATTATTTTAGCCTATTATAAATTCTCTTCCAATTCGGTAGCATATCTCCAATGGTTACTTGTGGCTTGGTGTTTAAGCTTGGAACAGTTCTATCTTAATAAATCTACTCTTCAAGGGCTTCAAGAAGGTATTACAATTCAATAAACATAAACACAAAATCTTATTTATCAATGGTGTGGGAAATTTTATTTATAAATAAAATAACTAATTCTAACCATGGGTATGTTGGGTTAAATTCTAACTTGGGTTCAGTCTAAATTAAACATGGTTAAATGAATCTAACTGTAGGAGGGTTTAAGGTACTCATGAAATCTTTCCACCTTATTTTCTAATATATTTGAGGGATAACAACTTTATTTAGATATTTTTGATGTGTGAGTCAACTTTTTGAATATTTATGAGATAATAAATTGCTATAATATCTCATTTGACTCTTTGAATTCATTTTTGGCAAAAAATCATTTTAATAAAATGTAATTCTCCAATTTGATTTAGAATTTTTTCTAAGGTATTTTAACTAGGATTTGCAATATAATTAGTCTTGCTAAGTGTTTTTTATATTTTGGAAACTAATTGAAATGTTATGAATTAATATATTAACATAAAAAAGTGTCAAATTACTAGGTGATAATTTGACTAGTGTTAAAATTGAACCAAGTTACTGATGCATATAGGGTAATACACCAAATAAGTTAGCCTTATCATGTTTATTTAAAATTAAATCCATTACATAGATGAATTTAGGAAATTCAAGTGATTTTTAGGCTTAAAATATGTCATTTTCTATAAATTGAATTGAATTCCAGTTTAGATATGAAAGTGGCCAAGATTAGGTGTCTACAATTTTCCCCTATTGGAGAAGGAATTACAAGACACAAAAATAGTAAAATATTTTAAAATAATGAAAAATTCATTAAGTTGAATGGTTCATGCCACTTTATGCCCCCTTAAAGAAGTAAGTGGACAAATAGAATCTTCAAACATTCCCTTGAAATAAATAAAACAACATGATCTAAATGGTAACAAGGGTGGGATTACTAAATTTCTCAAAGGTAGTTATATACAATAATGACACATAGAGTGACAAATTTAGCCAAACATGGTTATAATCATTAATAAAGGGTATGACACTAGTTTGATGAAATGTGGTTATAAGTAATGGCACATATGGAGGTTCCATTTGAATGTTATGATAGAAACTAATTTTCACAAAGGTGGTTACAATTAGTAACCAAATGGACACATTAATTTTCCCAAAGGTAGTTATAATCATGAACATAAAGTAGGAAACACTGATTTGCCCAAAAGTATTTATAATCATGAATAAAAATAGAAACACATTGATTTGACCAAAAATAGTTATAATAATTAGCACATATATCGGTAAAGGATAACAACATATTTAGAGCCTACATGTCAATTTGGAGATGTAAATTTGAACAAACATGGGGTATAGGATGAAAACTCATGTTGTTAAATGGGTCTTATGTGAAGTCCCAAAAATATGTGTTGGAAATATTTTTATTGATGTCAAAGATCTAGAATTATTGGTGATAAAGAACCCATTGCATTTCATGGTGTTTTTAATATTCATATATTGGCTAATGAGTTTTAATATTTATTTAATATTAATGAATATATTTTTGGTTACATATAAGTCAAAATAGGGCCCATGGAGAAGTCAAAGAGTCATGGGGTAAAATAAAAAAGTTGAATGGGATGCATTTTCTAATGAAGAGTCATCTTGAGGAATTCCAAGAGTCACCATGTGAAGACAAAAGAGGGTATGGCACATTTTTACATGAAGGGACACTTTAAGGAATACAAAAAGTCACCAAGATAAAGACAAAATAGGAAAGAATGTATTTTCTTATGAAGGGTCACCATATGACTTTTCAAATGCAAGGATATGAAGGGTCATGCAAATTTGACACCACTTGCCATGAGGATTGAAGGGTCACAAAGGGTGAATGCCAAAGGTCACTTGGAAAGCTATAAATAAAGACTTACGAAGCAAGTTGTAATATGAAAGAGTGTTCATGGTTTGTATTTGTTTTCAAAGAGAGAAAAGTAGGAGATATTGTAGAGTTATATCATTTGTTGAGTAAGCAACATTGAGAGATAGTTGTGTTTTATACACAAGAGGGGTTGGTGCTCCTATGGGTTCATGGTCACAAATCTTTACAAGGGGTTGGTGCTCCTATGGGTTGGTGCTCACAAATAGTTTTTGTGTTAGTTCTTGGTAAAGGGGTTAGTGTTCCTACAAATTGGTGCTTGAAAACTTTGTAATTTGAGTTGGTGCTCATTCATATACTTGAGATTGTTCTCTATGGTTTCTCCCACTTTGGGTTTCCACATAAAAATATTCTCTCTCTCTCTCTCTCTCTCTCTCTCTCTCTCTCTCTCTCTCTCTCTCTCTCTCTCTCTCTCTCTCTCTCTCGTGTGGTGTATAATATTTTTTCAAGTTTTATTGAATATTTTGAATGTGTGATTAATTGGTTAAAGAAAATAAATCAGATTATGTAAAAGACATATAATATACTAATTCACCCCCTTCTCAGTATATTTCATTCTTAACAATTAGTATCAAATCAGCTTCCTTTTGAAAATGTTTTATAGCTTGAAGGTATATTAGGAAAGCATGATGGATGGATAACATGAAGGTTTTTATACAATAAGGCACCATTGTTTGATTGGAAAAATTATGATTTTTGGAGCATAAGGATGAAGACTTATTTGATGGCCCTTGGATTTAACATTTGGAAATCAGTGGTGGAAGAATATGAAGAGCCATAAACACTTGTAACTACTCTAGTAGAAAAGAAAGCAAGTGAAAATAATGCTAAAGCTTTAAATTCAATTTTATGTGGTTCATGTGAATCAAAAATTTTTAAAGTTATGCAATATAAATCTTCTCATGAAACCTAGGTAAAACTTGAGAATATTTACAAAGGTGATGGAAAGGTTTAATAAGCTAAGCTTTAGACTTTTTAAAGATAGTTTGAGAGTTTGAAGATTGAAGAGAAATAAAATATAAAAAAATTTTTAGCAATTGAAGAGATGAAAAATATAAAAAGTTATTTTTTGTGGGTTGATCAAATAGTTAATCAGATTCAAGGTCTTCGAGAAAATATAGAAGAATCAATTATGGTTCAAAAAGTTTTGAGCTCTATACCATTGAGATATGATGAAAAAATTTTAGCAATTGAAGAGATGAAAAATTTAGCCAACCTAAAGATGGATGAACTACATGGTATTCTTATGGCATATGAGATGTAGACCGAATAAGAGAAACCCTAAAAGAGAGAAGCTACTTTCAAGACATCAAATAAAGAGAAGGCTAAGATTCAAGAATCAAGTGATAGTTCTAGCAATGATGAAGATGACAATGGAGATCTATTCATTTACAAGATAAAAAAGGGCACAGGTAAATATCAAAGAAAATTACCTTTTAAATGTTTTAATTATGGAAAGATTGGACATTTTGTAGATAAGTGCATAGATAAGGGTAATGATGATTATGAAGAAGGAAAGTCTACATACAAGAAGAATTTAAAACTAAAATTTAAGAAGGGATTTGAGAAGAAGAGTTTGTATTCTAAAGATCCTAGCTTAGCCAAAGAAATTGGAATCAGTGATTCAGAAGAAGATATTTTATTCATGGTCATACATGAAGACACCTCCACAATAAAAAGTATAGATGATCAAGAATAATAATAGGATGACGCCAAATTTAATATGGAAGGAGAACTCATTTGTGACTTAGAAGAGTTAGAATATCTTGAGAAGAAGAATTGAAGATTAAAGCTTGAGATCGAGAAAAATGAAAAGGAGTCAAAGGAAATAATTGAAGATATATAGGCACACTTTAAAGAAGCAAAGAAGAATAAAGAATATCTAATGACATAATTTCAAAAAGTAAGTAAATAATGTGAAAGGTATGTTATTGAAATTGCTTCTTTAAAAGTAGATCTTGAGAAGACAAATAAAGCAATCAATGATAGAGCATCTAATGATTCAACATTTGAGAATAACAGTAATATGTTGAATAAGATATTAGAAAGTCAAAGATCAGTATAAGATAAGATAGGTATCATATTTGAAAAAGAGAAAGGGGATGCCACTATTTTCATAGACAAGGAAAAAGGAAAGAGTTATGATGAAGCTCTTATAAAAGAGGAAATCAAAAGGAAAGAATTTAAAAATATAGAGGACATCTCAAACAAAGAAGGTTGGAAAGAACAAAGCTACAAAAGGCAATCAAGTCAGAGATACAAAAATGAGTCCTATTTTTATTGTTACTATTTTTATTATAATGGATATGGTCATAAGAAAATAGAATGTCAAAAAAGGGCTGATGATTTTAGAAATAAGGAGAATTAAAATCATGTAGAGTCAAGTAGAATCCATAACTATCTTGGTCCTCTATCAAGATTTAATGAAGAGGCCATAATATGTTACAAGTGAAACAAATTCAAACACATAGCCTAATATTGTAGAAGCATGTTCGAGTCAGTCAAGAAGGACTATATTTTCAAAGTTCTATTCATTAAGAAGAAAGTTCAAATAGGTTCATTGTAGAAGAAACAACCTAAAAAATCTATGTTGGTGTAGATAGCTTTATATGTAATAAATGAATAAAATCCATGTTTCATTGATAGTGTATTTTTGAGGCACATGATAAGAGACAAAACAAATTTCAAAACCTTAAACAATATCAATGGTGGTATAGTGAAATTTAGAGATAATACTACTACCAAAATTGTCAGGAAAAGGTACAGTAAGTTTCGATATTGGTAGAATTAAAACTAAAAATGTTTTGTAAGTAGAAGGTCTTAAGCATAATATTTTGAATGTAAGTCAAATGTGTGATTAGGGGAAAATACTAAAGTTTTATGTAGAAGGTTATGAAAATAAGATTAAAAATTTAGATGTGTTGGTTACAGATGCTCAAAGAACAAGAAATAATTTGTATATGCCATCAGACATCAAAGGTCAAATATATTATTTGAGTCAGATTGAATAAAGTTGGCTATGGCATATGAGAATGAGACACATAAATTTTTATAATCTTGTCAATATCAACAAGAAGCAAGCAGTTAAAAATCTTCCAAAGATTACAAAGCCATCTGACATGCTTTGTGAACCTTGTCAGCATGGGAAGTAGCCTAGAAGGTAGTTCAAAATAAAAGAGTACTCAACCACTCAGATGCTAGAGCTTGTTCACACTAATCTATGTGGATCTATGAGAACTCAAAGTACTAAAGGTGATAAATATTTCATGTTTCTTATTGATTATTTTTCACGTATGACTTGGGTAATGTTTTTAAAGAAAAAATTAGATGTTCTCAGACATATAAAAGAATTTAAATCATTAGTTAAGAATGATATATGAATATTAAGTGTCTAACATCATACTGAGGAGGAGAATTCATGTTAAATCAATTTTTTGAAAACCATGGAATAAAGAGACATTATTCCACAACTAGAATTTATAGCAAAATGGAGTAGTTGAGCAGAGAAATAGAATAGTTCAAGAGATGGCAAGGACAATATTAAATAAATCCAAAATACCAGATAAATATTAGAGAGAGGTAGTTACTATAGTATTTCATATTAATAAAAAATCATTATTGAGAGTTAATAGTGACAAGACTCCTTATGACTTATGTAAAGACAAACCACCAATAGTTGATATTTTTAGAGTTTTTGGTAGTAGATGCTTCATAAAGAGAATCGATGAAAAACTTGGTAAGTTTGAATCTAGAGAAGATGAAGGTATATTTCTTGGTTATTATTACAAAAGTAAATATTATAAATTTTATAACAAAAGAACCAAGAAAATTGTTAAAAGGGTAAGTGTTAGGATAGAAGAAGATGGAAAACAAAAAATCAGTGATCTAGTAGACATTCTTGAAATCATTGAAGAGGAAGATTTTGAAGAATCAGATGAAGATGAGAAGAATGAGAAAAAGGACACCAAAAACCCATTCAAAAATGTCTATAAAAATCATAATGAAAGTGACATCACCAAAGACATAAATGAAGTAGTTCACACTAGAAGAATGATGGTAAGTGAATCTAAGCAAGTTAATTTCTCTTTCTTATCCAAAATTTAGCCTAGAAATTTTTTAGAAGCTAGACATGACAAGCATTAGGTTAAGGCAATGGATGAAGAATTAAATCAGATAGAAAAGAATGATACTTGGGAATTAGTGCCTAGACCAAAAGATCACAATGTGATAGGAACAAAATGGGTTTATAGAAATAAGTTTAATGAAAATGGAGAAGTGACTTGAAATAAACAAATATTGGTATGTAAAGGATATGCTTAGATTGAGGGAATAGATTTTGGAAAAAAAAAAATCACCAGTGGCAAGGCTAGAGGCTATTAGAATGTTTCTTGCATATGTAGTGTTAAAAAATTTCAAAGTGTTTTAGATGGATGTCAAATTTGATTTCCTAAATGGGAATCTAGAAGAAAAGTTCTACATTGAGTAACATGAGGGATTTATTATCTCAAATATTAGTATCCATGTATACAGATTGAAGAAAGCATTATATGGATTGAAACAAGCTCCCATATCTTGGTATGAAAGACTTGATAAGTAGTTGTAGGATCAAGGTTTTAAGAGAGGATTTTCTAATAATAATGTCTACATTAAAACAAAAGGTGAACATCAATTGATTATTGTGGCCTATGTTGATGACATCATTTTTAGAGGAAACATTAAAAAGATGACAAAATAATTTTTGGATAATATGCAAAACTAATTTGAGATGTCTATGCTTGGAGAATTGTTATTTTTATTAGGATTGTAAATATTTTAGTCAAAAAAAGGAATTTTCATATGTCAAAGTAAATATGCCAAGGAAATGTTGAAGAAATTTGGTTTTGAGGACTGTGCACTAGTTGGCACACCAATGTGTACATGAAATATGGTGAGCAAGGATGAAGATTCACCTATTGTAAATTAATCTCTGTATAGATCTATGATTGGCAGTATTTTATATTTGATATCATGAAGTCCAAACATCATGCATGTAGTAGGTATGGTTTCAAGATATCAGTTCGCTCCAAAATATTGTCACACGTAGTTGGTGAAGAGAATATTCAAATATATCAAGGGGACATTGGATTATGGATTATGGTATCCCACAATCAAATATTTCATTTTGGTTGCTTGTATAGATTCAGATTGAGTAGGTTACTTGGATGATAAAAAGAGTACACATGGAGGAACTTTCTTCCTTGGTGATAGATCAGTATCATGGATAAGTAAGAATCAAAATTTAGTATCACTTTCTATTTCTGAAGCAAAATATATTTTAGTGGTATTGTGTTTTACTCAATTTCTTTAGATGAAGAAAATTTTGGAAGATATCAAGGTAAAATATAACTAACCTATTTCTATTTTTTTGTGACAATACAAGTGATATTAATATTTCAAATAATCCAGTGATGCATTCAAGAATAAAACATATTACCATCAGATATCACTTCTTGAGAGAGAAAGTTACAAATCATTAGGTTAAGATGGAATATATTTGTACTATAGAGTAGATTGTAGATATTTTCACAAAGACACTACCAAAAGACACATTTGAGTATCTATGGGAGAAGTTGGGAGTAATTTCATTTACTTCTTACCATTTAGGATCAACATCAGTTGAGGGAAACCTAAGTGTCAGCTCCAAGATAGGCCGTTTCCCATTGATGTAAAATTGGGATAATAATAGGTACAAGTATAGGTACAAGTGAAAAAATAGGTGTAGGAAATAGGTATAGGGAACATGTAGAGGTTGCTATAGCAAGGGGGAGTTAATGTATGTTTTTTAGATGATAGTATGTGCAGGTTTTAAAATGTGCCAATTTTAGTTTGAGGTTTCCATTAATGACAAAGGGGGAGATTATTGGAAATATTTTCATTGATGTGAAAGGTCTAATATTATTGGTGATAAAGGCCCCATTGCATTTAATGGTGTTCTTAATATTCATATCTTGGCTAATGTGTGTTAATATTTATTTAATATTAATGAATATATTTTTGGTTGCATATAAGTCAAAAGATGGCCCATGGAGAAGTTAAAGAGTCATGGGGTAAAATATAAAATAGGAATGGGATGAATTTTATCATGAAGAGTCATCTTGAGGAATTCCAAGAGTCACCATGTGAAGACAAAAGAGGGTATGGTGCATTTTTCCATGAAAGGACACTTTGAGGAATATGAAAAGTCACCAAGATAAAGATAAAAGAGGAAATGATACATTTTATTATGAAAGGTCACCATATGAATTTTCAAATGCAAGGATATATGAAGGGTCATGCAAGTTTGGTGTCATTTTCCATGAGGATTGAAGGGTCATAAAGGGTGAATGCCGAAGGTCACTTGGAAATATATAAATAAATAATTGAGAAGCCATTTGTAATATTCAAGAGTTTTCATGGTTTTTATTTGTTTTTAAAGAAATAAAAGTAGGAGATATTATAGAGTTATATCATTTATTAAGTAAGAAACATTGAGAGATTGTTGTGTTTTATACATAAGAGGGGTTGGTGCTCCTATCGCTTGGTGCTCATAAATCTTTGTAAGGGATTGGTGCTCCTATGGTTTGGTTCTCACAAATAGTTATTGTTTTGGTGCTCGATAAAGGGTTTGGTGCTCCTACACATTGTTGTTTGTGAACTTTGAAATTTGAGTCGGTGCTCATTCATATACTTGAGATTGTTCTCTATGTTTTTTTCCCTCTTTGGGTTTCCACATAAAAATTTGGTCTCCCTCTCTCTCTCTCTCTTGTGTGGTGCATATTATTGTTTTGAGTTTTATTGCATAACTTGAATGTGTGATTAAGTGGTTAAATAAAAGAAATCAGATTAAGTAAAAGACATATAATATACTGATTCACCCCCCCCCCCTCTGAGTATATTTCATGCTTAATAATATGGTGATGGAAAAGGATAAAAACACATTTGTATCCTAAATCTGAGATCTAAGATGCATGTTGTAATAAACATGGGATATACGTTGACAAATTATGTTCTAAAATAGGTCTTAGGGGGATGCCCAGAAGGATAGTTATGGTTAGGAGATGTTCTTTGGGTATTATAATCTAATTATCTTATATGTATCATATGAATTCTTATTTATATATGATTATCTATATAAACACTTAATAAATCATTTTATTTTCTTGCTTATTATTTATGGATTGAGGCATGCATTTGGGGTTGACTAGTTTTGTGACTATCAAAGAGATGTCACCATTAATAGAAGACTATGTGAGCACATTTTTGCTTTAGCTTTTGATATTATGCATGATAGTTATGGATAACTAAAATTATAATTCATATTGTAATAATGGAAATATTATATTAAATGTAAATATAAACAACCTTTGAATAACATACGAATAATCAAATTCTAAGTGCAAATGTAACAAATAAATCAAGTGTAAGTTGAAATAAAAAAATTCAAAACTAAAGTACATGATATGAAGAATCAAGACATATGTGAAAAATAAATGTAATAATATTACAACAATTGAGAAACAAATAACAAAACAAACAAAAATATAAAATTAAATAAAATATAAACAAACAAAAACACAACAAAACACCAATAAATAAAGTGAAAAAAATAGTAAAAAACAACTAAACAATCTAATGCAAAGAAAATAACAATAGAAAGACTACTCTAAACTCATAAAAACAAATAAAATCACACAAAAAATAATTATTTACAATGTT
The DNA here is from genome assembly GCA_037957365.1 of Torreya grandis. Classification (NCBI taxonomy): domain Eukaryota; kingdom Viridiplantae; phylum Streptophyta; class Pinopsida; order Cupressales; family Taxaceae; genus Torreya; species Torreya grandis. The sequence goes on along the minus strand of JARHVA010002477.1, from coordinate 1,778,183 downwards.
ATTGCAAACAGAAACAAATTTTTTGTGTGAGTGTAATGGAGGTGTTACTCTTGGTAATAAGGTGACTACTAAGCTAGGTAGCAATGACACAAGTAAAATGACATAAGAAAAATTGGTACAATGTTTCCCCTAGGTTATATGGAAATAATGACGTAAACAAAACAAATAAAATTATGGGATATATTAAAAGGAAGGGGTATCTGAGATAACTCTAGATGCACTAGGCAAGTAGGTGTTGCCTACATAGTTTCATGGACACAACATCTAATATGAATTTCAAGTCAAATGTAGTTCTCCTTGGATATGGGATAAAATAAAATGGATGATAATAAACCATGATTAACATGTAAAGGAAAATAAGTATTATATTTCAAAATAATGAGTGTATGAGAAAAGAGGGGATAACATTTCACAATCATGAAAATGTAAACACAAACAAATTGTGCAAGATTGATAGTATGGTTTATGTTAAATCCAAAAATAAAATCTAAGTGATGAGTATGCATGACTGAAGAAAATTAGTAATTCATAACATCTACTACATCTATGTCTTAGAATGAGAATGGACTCACAAAAGGGTGAGAGTGTTGAAAAAAATATAATGATTAAAAAATGGCAAGAAATTAAGATGGATCTGAGTGGTCATTAGTGGATCAGATTTGATTTCATAATGATCACAACATAGAGTCACAAAATGGTGAGAGTGCACGGATTGAGGTCAAATAAGGATGGGGAAACTAAATGATAAGTGGTTACTCATGAAATATTGAGGACTCCCATGATCCTTAAGGTAAAAATGTGGTAAAAAAAGAAAGGAATGTGTGAATGAGCTAAATTAAGATACCTAAGGTATCCAAGTGCTTCTTACATAGTCTATATAGACATCAGGTCTATGTAGTTCTCCCAAAAATGAGAAGAAAAAGACCAAGGTGGTATATAAACAAAAGTAGATAGATAATATGGATCATCCCAAAAAAAATTAAAGGATTTATATCTCACATGGAAATTCTAATCCATTTTTCATGATTATGTGATTTTTAGGTTTTTTAAGATATTTTACAAATTCTTAGGGGTTTTGAAACTGTTTCAAACATCTTTAGAATTTTCTAGGAATCTCAACTCAATAAATAATTATGAGATACATAATCATATAAATAACAAAATGATGAGAGCGTGGCTTAGGTTTCTCAAAAAATACAGAGAGAGTGTTCAACTTAAAATTCTCACAAAATAACGACCTCAATGTGAATTGAGAACTTCCTACATGGTCCCATTAGGACATCAAGTCACTTTATTTTTTCCTTTAGTAATAAATGTAGTGAAATGATTCTAATGTTTTAGTGTTTTTAGTATCTCAAATTGATCAATAATGATGAGATAAAATATTATCTAAAATCATAAAATAATGAGAGTTTGAAACAAAGGTGATTGAGCTAACCTCAACATGAATTGAGCATTGCATATGTAGTCCCATTATGACCTAAAGTCATTGTACTTTTTCCTAAAAAAAAGGCATCTAATTAAGTATCAAAAAAATTTAGGTAAAAGTCAAATGGAAAATAAAATGATATTAAGAATGGCAAGGTGATGCGATAATGCATGGTATAGATGTTTCCCCTAATTTACCCATATGTATTTATAATTAGGAAATAATGAGAAAGGGTTAGTGGTACTAATTTGCCCATAGGTGTTTGTAATTAGTATTTAAAGGTGGGACATTTATTTTCCTAAAGGTGATTATAATTAGTGGTATCATTAAAATATAACAAATGAAGGATGTAATTACAAGAACCACTATCATAACACATTCATATACTACCAATAAAACATGTAATTCTAAGACTATTTTTGAAACCAAATATGTCATTAACCATTGAATGTGCCTAAATAATAAATGAATTAGAACTAAGACAACATGTGATAGGTAGGGTAAAGTAAAAATAAATGGTTGGAAAAGTGTTAATGGAATTGTAGTAGAAAAAGGGGTATAGTAAAAATAATATGTATAATGTGGCATAACTTAGATGATCCTTGTAGATAATAATCTAAATCCCTCAAGAAAAGAATTTTTTGAGGTGCATTATGTTCTCAGGTTCATCAAATTCATTTCCTTATATTATAATGAGTCTGTATGCTCCATAACTATAATTGGAAATAATTAAATGGGGCCTTAACAAGTTTGGATGGAATTTTCCCTTTTTATTCGACTCAACATTATCATTCTTTTGATTTTATTTTAGTACTAGGTCACTAAGCTTGAATTCATGATGCCTTATGTGCCTATTATATTGGAATTTGAGTTAGTTCTGATAATCCTAAATATTATTCAATGTAGATAAATTTTTACCATCAATAAGGTTTAGCTCCTATAAGTGAGCCACTCTATAGTCTTTGTCATTGATGATGTACTATAATGAAATTTAGAGATAAGGCAAATCGAACTTAATGGGAAAGATGGATTTAGTTTCATAAACAAGTGAATAGGGTGTAGGTCTTATTTGAGTATAGAATGTGGTATGGTGTGGCCATAGGGTTTTAAATATCTGTAAGTGCAAATTATGACCAACATCATTGACAATATTCTTCAGAATATTAATAATGGTTTTATTATAAGCCTCAACTTGGACATTATCTTATGGATAATAAGTAGTAGATAATTTTTTTTGATGTGGTATTGAGAACAAAGTGCTTTCACATATTTATTCTTGAATTATCCACCATTATGAAATATAATGTGCAAGGAGATGCCATAGAGGCAAATGAGATGGTTGAATATGAACTTGGAGATCTACTTACCAATGATGTAAGTGAGGGGAATGAATTCCACCCACTTAATGAAATATTTGGTAGTAATCAAGACATGTTTAAGGCCATCTAGACATGTTGGGTTAATATTCTTGACAAGGTCAAGTCCCCACATTGATAATAACCATGGTGTTGTCAATGGTTTGAGTGTCTCTACTAGATCATGAATAAGATTGGAATGTTTATGACATTTGCACACCTTTTCACATATGAATTTGTGTTAAATTCCATTTTTATCTAGTAATAACCAGTATGTAGTAAGTTTTCTGCTAATATTAACTTAGTGGTGTGGGATCCACACACTCCTTTATAGACTTCCCTCAATGCTAGTCTCAATTTTACTGAAGGTAAATAATGATGCGGAGTTCTATCATATATTATATGATACAAGTTTGGTCCAAGTAAGGTATAGCAAGTGGATTTATGGACAAGGTGTGTTTTTTTATGTGATAAATTAAGAGGCATGGTTTTTTCTTGAAGATACGCTTATATATTATTACACCAAGGATACATGGGGCTAGCAATTTCATAAACCATCTCAATGGTTAGTTGTTCATGTGTTGGCACTAAGATGTTTTTAATAATAAATTTATAATTCCTAGCTCTATCAATGATCTGCATTATGGAACTAATAGTGTCCATATCATCTATTATTATATTCTTATCCCAAGGTATTGTTTTAAATTAGATGTTATCAATCTATTGCTTAAGAGTATTGACCATTGATTTATAGGATATCAACATATCCTTTTTTTGTTGATATGTGGTATAATTTATGATTAAATAATATTAACCATACAATAGTAAACATTTAATGTTTTACTATACTACTTGAGTAAGCCCTAAAATTAGTGCTTCCTACTCGACCATCTTATTGGTATAGGAAAATGCAATAAGAAAGGACTTGGGAATGAGGTCCCCTTATGGCATAATAAATAATATTCCAAAACTTTATCCATGATTATTTAATGATCTAAGAAATTACATATTTCACTGTTTGACCTCAAGAGATGCATCTGCTTCTTCAATAGTCATAATGACCTCATCTAGAAATGTAAATGTGAGAGGATGAATACCTTGAAGAGGAGCTTCAATAAGATAATTTTTTATTACTTCACCCTTATGGATTTTTGTTTGGAATATTAAATTTCAAACTTTATTAATAGAATGATCCATTTTTCCATATAGCCATGTAAAGTTGATTTAGAAAGCATATGTTTGAGTGGATCTATTTTGGAGATAACAATGATCTTATTGTTTAGTATGTAATGGCATAGGTTTTGGGATATGAACATAATATATATACAATATATTTTAATAGGTGTATATTTATGCTCATAAATTACCAATGCTTAGCTTAGATAATATATGGCATGACCCTTTACTTGTTCATTGTGTTATGATAAAAGTGCCCCGAAGGCATTCTTAGTTGTTGATAGGCAAAGAAGTAATGGATTATTTGGCATTATTGGAAACAAAATAGGTGGGTTGGAAAGATATTTTTTGATTTTATTGAATGTTTTATGACATTATTAATCTTATGATAATGAAATACCTTTCTTAAATAAGTGTGGAAATGGATGACATTTGTTAGCTAATTATGAGATGAGACATATAATAGATTGAATCTTGCCATGCAAATTGTGGAGCTGGTTCAAGGTAGATGGTGGTGAAATTTATATAATTTCACATAATTTAGATGGTTCAACTTCAATTCCACTTAGAGAGGTAATTAAACCTAGAATTTTTTTCTATAAGTGATGCCAAATACACATTTCTTTGGATTAATCCTAACATTTTACTTGTAAAGTCTCTCAAACATTCTTTGTAGCATGGTTAGGTGATTGACATGGGCTTTAATTCACCTGAAATATCATTAACATAATTTTCAAAAATATCATGCATCATGTCATTAAAAATCATAGTCATAACTCTTTGGTAAGTGGCTCAAACATCTTAAGTCCAAACAAAATCACTTGATAACAAAATGTTCCCCACAGAGTGGAGAAATTGTCTTATGTTGATATTCTAGTGCTATCTTGATCTAATTATAACCTAAGAATCAATCCATTAGAAATATTATTTCATAACCAACTATTGAGTTGAGTATATGTCAATAATAGGTAGAGGAATGTCATAGTTTGTGTAAGATTTGTTGATGTCTCTAAAATTAGTGATCCTGATACCCTCTAAAATTTTACTTACTAGCACAATGTTTTAAATATAATCTAAATAGTCAACTAGCCTAATGCATTTTGTGTCTGAGATTTTTTGAAACTCATTCTTTACTAACACAACAATATGAGGATACATCTTATGTAGCTTTTGTTTAACTAGACTGTCATCAAGATGTATAACAAGATGGAATATAACTAAGGGAAGGTTTAAACCTGTTATGGTTGAATAGGGCAATGCAAATATGTTAAAAAAATCCCTCAAAAGGGATATAAAAGATTCATGTTCCTCCTTAGTGAGGGATACAACTAGTTTAAACCACTTTGGGTCCTCTGGAGTCCTAATATTTACCTCTTATGTGTCCTCCCCTAGCATTTTAGAACCATCATATAGAATAGTTGGTAAGGAGTTGAATTGATTGGAAATGGAAATGTACTATATATAAATATTATCCTATAATTATCCTAAACATGATGAATTATAATCTCATAATAATAGCATTAACAATGGCACAAATAATTTAGCGCACTCTTGAATAATCTATGAAAAATCTTGCCACTTCTCAGTGCTAATATATGATTCGTATTTAGGTTGTCATCTAAAAATTTTATGTGATTCATATTAAGAGGGGTGAACCACCCAATATAATGGTGAAATAAACCAATTTTCACCAAGATACTTTCCTTTTTATCTTTACTTTTTCCTTGGTTAGAAAGTTCCCCAAAGAGGTTTTCACTCTCATACCTCAACATTTGATTTTATTTTTATTTTTGGCTAGTGAATTTCACCCACTCTTTAAAGTAGGTAAGAAGCATCAAATATTTTCTTATGGTCTCTAATAGATATGTGACTCCTTAATCCTATAAAGTCATAGATGGACTCATCATTTTCAAACCCATCTAATGGAATTATTGACTCTTGTTGGTCCCAATCTCTCTATTCGGTATGGTAAAGGGTTATATGTGAAGGTATATTAACATGAATAATGGTGCAAATGTAATGGGGGTCAAATATTTTTGTAGTGATAAGGTCATCATATATGATATTATTAGACCCTAAATCACATTAACATTATTGTCTCTAGTCATTGGTGTTGGAAAATGAATTAGGTATGTGGGTTCAACCCCAAGAAGTTTGAATCTAATATAATGACTTCCCTTGTATTTGGTCATTAAAACTAATTCTATATTTCATTATTGATGTAACCCAAAGCATTATCCTTCATAATCTAGGTGATCCATAATCTAGTTTAGTATAGAATAGTTTACACTGTGATAAAAATCAACGAACTCATCAGTGTAGATCCATGAATCATATTATATAAAAGTGTCTTTTTCTAAGCCATAATTTAGTTTAAAAATAATGGGTTTGTTTAGAAAATATGTTTATTTTTTACCCCATGCCATATGAGTAGATTTGGATATAGTTCTCCCATAAGATTTAGTGTTTTAGTGAAATTTCGTAATGTGTAATGCATTATGGGAGATATACTCTATAATGCCTTTGTTAGTGACATATAAATGGTTGGAAAATTCTAGTGGAGGAATTAAAGAGGTAGAGGTTCACCTATTAGCGTAAATGTAATTAGATTTTGGACCTAATTTAATGGATTTTCATTTATAAGATTTTTATACATATGATTTGGGAATATGATTCATGTCAAATTGGTAGTTGTATCTTTTATACTAAGCTCCAAGGCATTTATAATAATGATATGGCTAAAGATTAGTATTTACAATTACTTCTATTATGTGGAAATTTTATACACTTATGCAATGTAGAAGCTATAGCCTTGACTTCATAGATCTAGGGTCTACCCAATAATAGATTATAAGATAATTTAAGATTTATAACATGGCATAGAGTATCATAGATTAATGTCCCATTAACCACTATCAGCCTAATGGTGCCTTGAGAATCTTGTTATTCATTATCATATGCCTTGATAATAAATGTAGATAGTTGTAAGTCATCTATTGTATATACAATATGTTTGACCAAGTTTAGATAAACAATATTGAGACCTAAACCATTTTCTATAGGGACATGTTTAACTCTATGGTTCATTATACCAACTTAAACATAAAATTGGTTATTATGGATAGGACCTAGAGAGGACATATCATAATGCTAAAAGGTGAGGCATTAGCCAAGGGCCAAGTGTCCTGCCATGGCTTGGAATTTGTTTGTAGCGATATTATATCACATAAAGGATCAATTTAAATACTCATTTAGGATGTCTTTGTGGATGCTAGATGTGTACAACAAATCCATAAAGGAGATTATGAAGGTGTCTTCTTCAATTATTCCATAATATCATAGGTTTTTCCCTTAATTTAATAATTTTATTTATTTATGATAGGCACTAAAGGTTCATTAGGCTCATTTATAGTATTTGGTTGTTGTCCTCTAATAGAGACTGGCTATTTTAGTTGTGATTGTGCAATATTGATCTAGAACTTGGATTTGATAGCTGGTTGGGTAGGTAGGGAGGATTGGAATGATTATTATTACACAATATAGTGTTTGATTATCAACATATCCTATATAAGTATCACCAAAATAATTATATTGGTAGGTATTGTTTTTCAAATAGGTATAGCTATGTGAAGGTCCAAGTCGGTTTATAACTAGTCTAAGGTTACTAGTGATGGTGATAACATGACCACCTACCAAGTGGACTACAACATATTTGTAGGTATATGAAATGACATGATGACCTATTTAGTTGGTTTGATCAATTTTACCTTTGTTATAACCATATTTTGTCATTGTTATGGCTAGAGTTAGTGTTGATAATTTTTTGGTGGAGTTCTCTAGTATTGTTGTTGTTCTTGGTACTATTATTGGTTGTTAATATTATTATGTTGTATAAATGAATTATAGTATATACCTAAGTTATGATTGTTCATAGGATCATGGATATATCTATGTATCTCTCCTCTCTCCAACATGTTCTCAGTCAAATTTTTAATTTGGATACATTGTCTTATAGAATTTCCTTTAACATGATGGTACTCATAAAATTCATTTTCCTTATACTAGTTAGGAAATGGATTATCATCAAAAAATGACTTTGGTATAGACCAACTAATCATATTTGCTTGAACCATTAATCATAACACAAAATCAATGGGATAACCAAGGTCACTAAATTTTTCCTCCTTGGAGGACGGGTTTGTAATTTGTTATGATTTGGTGGTAGTTGGTTTTGTGGAGCTCCTGGTTGAATGTATGGAGGAAGTGGTTGTTAATTGCATGGAAATATATTAATATATAGTATTTATACTAACCAAACATGGCATGATTAAATAATACCATTATAAATAACATTTGTATTGAAGTAGTAAGGTTTAGGTCTTTCATTGTTGTTATATTAAGGTGGTATTTAATATGGTATTTGAGTTTGGTTCTAATTATAGTTATTGACTTGATTCTAGTTTTAGTTGTAATTGGATGAGGATACTTTAATTATGCCTTCTTAACAAGGGATTTATCAATATGGATTCCCTTTCTTATGACCTATTTGAATGTTTGAGTACATTGAAACTCAATATGATAGTATATCCCACTATGTAAGTTCATCTTAAATATCGCATCTAACTATTTATTTATCAAATTATGTGTAAATTAACTTATGAGTGTTCTCCAACATTTCAAGTATGTATCAAATCTATCACCAAGTTTATATTTATCTTAAAATAGATCCACGACAATAATCTCATGATCAAGATTATATTGAAAGTGATATATAAACTTATCTGAGAGATAATTGAAGCTGGGTACGAAGTTCTTTGGTAATTTCAACAACCATTAAAAGTTTTATCTAGCTAGACTCCTTAGAAGAGCAGAAGTAAAAATATATCATTTTAAGCCATAAATTGGTAGAAAACAAATAATTCCATCAAATACTCAATAGTATCACCTTTCCTTTTATATTTTTCAAATTTAGGTAGCTCATAACTTGGTGGAAATGGTATTTGAAAATACTCCATGTTAAACGGGTAAGACAATATATCCTCTAATTTGAAATTCTCCATTTTCCCCAACTTATATCACTTTAATTTCAATCTTTATCTATTATAACTCTCAAGCTTGGAAATTAGGAGTGGTTTATTTTTGGGGAGGTTACATAGTTAAAAGTGGATTAATTTGATCAAGGTAGGTACAATATAGGATGTTGGTTCAAATGTCTAGATGAATATATATGCATATACATGCATTAAGATTATATTATGGATATGTAATATGATGTTTTTGAAGCACATATTGGTTATCACTAGATACATAGCTATATTTAGTGAATTATCAATGTAATAATGGAATTTGGATATATGAAATGTAATGGTATTGTTGGACTTAGAAGAGAACTTAGTGTCTACTTTTTAAACCTTGTTGGTTATAGGGAATATGCTACTAAGTCCCTAATTTTTAATTTGTTTTTATTTAGATCCTTGTTGAACATGTGATACCTATTGGTTGAATGTTGATTTCTACCTAGCACTTAGTCCCTGATGTGTGTAATAACACTTTTGTTGGCTAAATAAATACTATTGTATTGGTACTTTTTAGAATGACACTAGTTGTTAATTTGGACTTTTTATTGATTTGGAATTTCTTAAAATGACACTTTTTCATTTGGTATTTTTCTTAGTTGAAAATTTTTAGTTTGGAAACTATTGTTTTTATAACTATTGGGGTTTCTCTATTGGTTGATTTGGAAATTATTATTTTGGGTGAACTAGAAATTTTTGAGCAATATAAATACATTGTTGGTTAGGAAACATTTGTGATTAATGAGGTATATTGGTTTGTGCTTATTATGTTAGAACATTAATTGCCACTTGTTGATGTGGCTTAGTATTTTGCACTTGTTTTGGTGGTAATTTGGTCTATTATTGGTGTATTTCCCCTTTTTACACATATGAAGAATAATATAGTTGAGGAGTGGAGGTTGATTATTTATTATGATAAATAAACTTACTTATTCCCTATTATTGTAATCCACTTATGACATTATTCAAAATAACCTAATCGATATTGTTTGGTGGTAAGTTGGACCCACTTTGGTTTATATTGGATTTTACTTGTGTTTTATCCATAACATTTTAGTGGTATCTTTTATTTTATCAATATTATGTTCCATCAAAGTTCGGACATTATACATATCACCAACTAATGTGTTTTTGCTGAAGGGGTATAAATTTTGACTTATGTAGCCTAAAGTGTCTAGTTGTCATGTTATTGATGGAGTTATCTCAATAAGTGGCATGTTAGACATAACTCTTGAATTTAGGTTATGAGATATATTAACATAGGTTTGGTACACTTAATTTACCTATTCCAATTATTCATCTATAATGCCTTTTCCTTTGTCATCCACATTTTGATCCTCTTGTGGCATTTGGACCAAATCTTGGCTATAACTAGTATATGATTATTTGAATGGTTGAATTCATAACACATTGATATTCATTCAAATTAAACTACTTAGAATTTATTATGGGAATTTTGGAAGAAATTTATCCCTTAATTCAATATCTCTAATTGGCAATTCATATTTATTTTCTAATAAATGATGCTTAAATAAGTATGGATCATAACTAGTTTGTGTCAGCATAGTAACATAATAGGGATCTTGTTATTGGTTGTGTTACATCTTAGGCACTATTTGAGCAAGGTATTTCTATGTTTTCTCTATTTTGTATGCTGGATAAGGAGGCACAATTAACAAATAATGAACTAAAGGGTCATGTATTTATTTGATGTATGGGATGTTATAATATGGATATGGATCCATCTCATAAGCATCATCTGAATAAGTTACATGATAAATAAAGGGCTTAGAGGTAACGAAAATTTGAGATCTAAAAAAGGGACTTTGGATCAATATAAGAGACACAAAGGGAGAAAAAATAAAATAATAAAAGGTAGGAAAAAATGTGAGATCCATCTAACAAAATTATACTGACATGCCCAAAGGTGGTTATAATAAGCACCAAAAGTAATAAAAAGGCTCAAACTTATTTATGACTAGATATTGATTTCTCCACAAGAAGTTATAATCAATCACAAAAGTGTATAAATAAATTAGAAGAAATTCAAACTATAAAGAAGAGATAAAAATGATTTTCCCAAAGGTGGTTATAGTTGGATAAAATAAGGCTAGACTCAAAAACACAAAAACTCACAAAAAACATGAAAGCAAACGAAACTAAGGTAGTTTGCTCAAATGAGACTAGGTAATTATCTAATATAAGACTCAAATTTTGAGTCATGAAAACTATTGAAATAATTAACTAAGACACTAAAAAAATTGGCACAACAAAATTCAAATAAAGTACATGGCAATAAATTGTCTCAAAATGATGCTCTAAATAAGGCCCAAAACAAACAACAAGCATTAGGTCTAGGTAGAGGGTCTTTTAGATGAAATAAGAAACCAACCCAATTAACACATTCTAAATTCAAAAGGAAAAAAACCTAATCCAAAATTAGATGATGATTTGGTATTGACTTGATTAGTTTAGGATTTATACTTCAAAAGGTTGATTTTTAAATTTAATGCCAAAAGAATCAAATGTTCTAAGGTACAATTCTAGACCAAAATGGGAAGTGTAACTTCTCTTTTAAAATATGAAAGGTATGTAAATAGGTTATAACTTGGTTTCAAATATAAAAATAAACCTAGCAATGTAATGATGTTTTTTCAAACAAATGATAGGGAAAAAGGTTTGGGCTAGAATATCCAAGGCAAAAGTTTGAAATGAAATAGGTAGCATAATGATGCCCCATTTAAATAAGAGACATACTAATGGTTTTATAGAAATTTTCCAACACAAATTGAAACATAAATAGACAAATTCACACCTCTTTGGATAAAGTGTATAAAAACAACTAAAATATTTTTGACTCATTTTGACGTGTTTTTGATAAAATAATTTTAAACTACAATTGAAATAAATAGAGACAAAAACACCTAAGTGTATCATCCTTTCCCTAAAACTTGACAAGGTTGACATGTATTTTCAAATTCCATCAATATACTCCTTTTTGAGAGGAAATAATTTTTTAATATAATAAATTTAGATTCATACAAAAATGTGGGTTTTTAGGCCCCTTCTTCTATAAATAATTCATACGGTGGTATGGATCTTTAGACTACTCACCCTATATTGATAATATTTCCACAACAAGTGGGGTTTGTCTATGAAGTATAAGTTTCATGCATTCTATGTGGTATCATGTGTATGGTTAACACTAGTGATGTAACATGTCATTTGGATCTAATATAATCAACTTATTATAAAAATTTCTTATCCTTTTTATAACTAGTATATCCATTAAATTACTTAGTATAGCATAATGCCCATATTAGGACATTGTTCTAAGGTAGATATCACTAAAGGACTTAGTTTAACCACTTAGACTAATATCCTAGTAAGTCATCCTTAATTTATATACCTCACCATGGATTGGATCTAGAATGATGTTGGGAGATGAAATCTTGGGTCAACACTCCCTTAACTAACTTGTGGGGAAGTGATGAACTCCCAACCACAAGCCAAATGGATAAAAGAAATAAACTAAACTAGAAGGACTTTAAAGGTAATTTTTAAATCACCCAAGTTATTCAAACTTGGGGAAATAATAGATGATTTTCCTTATAGTATTGTATTAAGTTACAAGGTAATGAACAAAGAACTTTTTGTCACTAGAGTTCCCTAAAGGGGATAGGGGGAGAGCACACATATAAAATTTGATTTGCAAGAAATAAAAAAAATCAATAAATAATAAAGCTATTAGGAGAACTAAGTCTAATATTTTTGTTCTTTTTAAATCACATATTCAAATGTGAAATTAAATTGGCACCTTGGATTTATTCTTTATACTTTGAAAAACTTCAAAAACAACTAAGAGATGAAAATAATTAGGTATATTTTATGCACCAAATAAAATGTGTGCAAGATTTAGCCATGATGAAACTTTGTTCTTTCCACCTCAAGGCCAACAAATTTTTAGAGGGGTTTCTTTATTAGAAGCCCAAAATTAAGTGAGAAAATAACAATCTAACTATAACTCTTGGGTTTTTGACTTTTTGTCTTAGAGACCAATTGTCACTAATTTTTATAGATTAATATTGATTATAGAAATCGACTTGATTAAGGTAGATCATCAACATTTCTTATAAAAACCTAAAAACAAACTTTATTTTGAAGTAAAAATGGTTAATAAATGAGCTTCAAACAAATATATCACATAGATTCTATAAGAAAGGGGTTATATAGACAAAATTTAAATCATCATACACAAAATGAAGGAAAGAAAATTTAAGAAATCTCATTGTTCCATGTTTCCCACCGTTCTATATTTTATACATAACAATCATGGTTTATTCTTGCAATCGATGTTGATCTAGAAAATCAACATCAATCCCTACAAGCTTATCAAAAAATAAAATATAAAATTCAAGATTGAAATGCATCTGTTCAAAAAACAAATACTAACATATTGATCTCCTTGGCCATATGAGATGTTCGGTCCCACTAGGCATGCCATTAAACAAAATGTAGATTAGTATTTGTTAGTCAAAATGAGAAAACATAAAGAAAAACAATTCACTAAGACTAAACCCTCTTTCCTAAGAACTATGGGTAGCATAACACAATATGAAAAAGCACAAAAAAATAAATGAAGACAATGAGAATTTATTACCTCCCTTGTCACATATGATGCTTACTTGTTGGCATAAAAATGTTTACGCTTAAACTATGATGATTTTAGTTTCTTAGAAATTCTCTTTCATGGTGGTAACATCTCTTTAATGGTCACTTATGGCATGCTATTGAATCTTGGCATTATTTTGGCATAATAACTCTACTCTTCAAGGGCTTCAAAAAGGTATTCCAGTAGAATAAACTTACACACAAAAGCTTCTTTATCACTGATGTGGCCACTTTTATTTATATCTAAAATAAATAACTCTAACCATGGGTAATTTAGGTTAAATTCTATCTTGGATTGAGTTTAAATTAAACTTGGTTAAGTCAGTCTAACTTTATGAGGGATTAAGACACTCATGAAATCTTGACACCTTAGTTTCTGATATTTTTGAGGCATGAAAACTGAATTTAGATATTTGTTAGTTTTGAGTTATATTTTTAAATATTAATGAGATAGTGAATCAATTTATTATCTCATTTTAATCTTTGACTTCATTTTTGGAAAAAACTCATTTTTAGTAAATGAAATTTAGTAATTTGATTTGGATGTTTTGCTTAGGCAAGTTAATTAGGATTTACAATATAATTTGTCTTGCATAGTAATTTTTATCTTTGTATAATTTATTTAAATGTCACTAATTAATTTATTAACATGCCAAAAGTTATAAATTACTAGGTCATAATTTGACCAGGGTTAAAACTAAACTAGGTTAGTGATGTGTCTAGGAAAATACATCAAATAATCTAGCCTCATCAAGTTTATATGAAATTAAATCTATTAGATGGATAAATTTTTGAAATTTAATTGATTTATAGGCTTAAAATATGTCTTTTGATATAAATTAAACTAAATTATAGTTTAGGCATGAAAGTGGCCAAAATTAGGTATCTACACAAGCAAAATGAAAATTAAACTATGTATAAAAGTCAAGAGAGAAGGAAAGTATGTACATGTAGGGAGGAACAACACTAATAGATAAGACTCATGGGAGACTCACTATAAATTATGCCTCTATAAAGTAAATCAATAATGATCATGCATGTTATATGAAAAGGTAACTATCATCCCAAAACTGGTTATATTTAGTGATTTTTAGATGGCATCGGCTATGAAGTGATTATAAGAATCTATCAAATTGACTATGGTTTATTATGAACTATAGGGGTATTATGGACACGTATGGTAGAATATGTTTTATTTATCATAGGTTTCCTATATTGGGAAGCCTAATAACATAATAATATTGATCTCAAAAGAAAGTTTGTAGAGGGAAGACCTCTAGAATTTATAACATATCTCTTACATAGGGGTTTCTCTAATAATGGTCTCCATGGGAGAGTATTAAGACATGTAAATATTATAGGAGTATACATATCCTAAATTTTTGGTTCCACTAAACTCTATGGTGTATTAAGAAAAATGATGGTCATAGTTATAATTGGTAACTAAACTCTAAGTAGTAACTCAAGCATAATTTTTTATGAGATAGGTAAAGGATACTCATATGAAAGACCCTAAAATATGATCACCTAATTTTCATGTATATATTTTAGGAATATATGCATATTGGATTTAATGACTCATAAATTCTATATCCATGGCCTACCTAATAAAATGTCAAATTTACTTAGACTAGGTACTACTAAGAATCTAGTGGCCACATGTGCTAGTGTAGCATGTAATGTATATACACTCTCCACTATAGAGATTTAAATATATCTAATAAATCCATGAATAATTATTTTTTTATGATATATATACCCAAAATGTTGTATAATTTTGATATTACACATGTTATTAATTGACCCATTATCAACCATAAAACTCTGAATAGGATGATGATCTATGTAGGCTCGTATAAAGAGTGAAAACAAATTAGAATCATCATCAAAAATATATTTATCTAAGAAAGTGATGAATGGTATAGTTATAACTATAGTATGGTAAACACTAATGATATTATTTAGTGGGTGTTCATCCTCTATAGTAGTATGATATTATGCTAGTGGTGGATGTTCCTAATATGTGTAGTGAACACCTGAAGTACACCTAACTCATTAGTTATATACTTTGGAAATAGATTTGAGAAATTTTTCAATTATTTAAATTACATTTGTTTAAATTTTCATGAATTTTTGGGTGTTCCCACATATATAATGTTAGCCTCTATCAAATCTTGTATCTTATGTTTCAATTTGATGCATTGATTTGTTGTATGACCTAGTGTCTTGTGATATTCACATAATCCATTAGAATCATAACTTTTTGGAAGAGGTCATGTCATATCAACCTATTTTATGGAAGGGAGATATATGAAATTTTAATCTAAAATCTGATATAAAACATGTTCTAATAATTCTAGAAGGTTCTTGAACACTTTGACTAGAGGAATTGATAAAATGAGGTGAGGAGATGTCCTTAAATCTATGTTAACTATGGCCTTTAGATCATTCTTGTTATCAATAATCCATACCTTATATAGATGCTTACTATAAATCTTATTAGTTGCTTATAATCCACTTATATATTTTAGTTTACCCATAGAGAGAATCTTGACTTCTCTTTTTTTCATTGTGTGGCATAAATCTGTGAAGGTTGAAAACTTCTTAAATAAGATATATTCATGTAATTTTGGTAAAGGATCCATTTGAAGATGTCCTAGAAATCTATATCTACCATGGGGATTTTCAACTTGGCCAATATATTCTTATATCATAAGATGTATTTTATAATAGTCTCATTTGATTTTTACTTTAATTTTTCTACTTGACCATATGAGATCATATGAATGATGTTTATTGAGAATTTTCATAAGAACAAATATACCAATAGATTGAATGTGGTGATAGACTAATTTTTTAGATCATAGGACTACTATAAGACATAATACTTTAAGTTCCATGGGAATAATTTTGTGGGCATCTAATCATTGGACATGTATTCTAAATATGTTGTGTAGAAATCCTAGATATGGTGATCTGGATCACCCTTACCATCATATAATTTCAGCTTAGGTTTCATGAATCTAGATGTCAAAAGAGTTACCTCTATGTTATGTGCCAAATGTTTATGTAAAATAACATGAGAATACAAGGCATGTGATGGCCTATTGCCTCCCTAATCAAGATGTAACACCTTATCTTATATAGTATCAACCTTATACATAAGGGATTTTATATTTAAAGTAGAGGAACTAGCCATAAGAGGAGTAACTATCATTGGAAGTTTTTAAGTTACAATTAGTTGTTGTGCTTGAGTTATCCCTAATATAGGTATAATAATGTTATTATCTGGGTGAATATAAGATTGACCATTATTTGATTTTTGAAGTTATTCATGAATAATATTGATAAGGTCATATTGCATATTTTAATGTTTAGAAATAAGTTCTTTTGATTATCTCTTATCAGTTTCATCAAATCGATTATTGAATTATACCATTGTAGTTTGGGGAGTATGAAAATAAATGGTTGTATATTTTAAACCTAAATTTAATCTACGAGACATTTCGAAAAATCAAATATTGAAACAAAAATGATATTTTAGAACTAATATCTAAGCATAGAAATAAAAAGGATATAAACCTTAACAAATTCTAGGGTTGGGGTTTGAATAATATTCAAATTAACTCAGGTTCACCAAATGTCTTAATCTTTTAGGACTTAGTGAATGTAGGTACCATGTGTTAAAATGTTGATTATAGTTAATTAGGGTAGACAACCACTGATTTATTATAGAATGGATAAAATTTAACCTTTATAAAAATAACATTAAATAATGTAAATGAGAACTTATCTAGAAAATGACTAAGATGCGTGATATATAAGATAAAAACTAAGGCAAAGGTTGGTCTATGTGTCATAAATAGGATATAATTTTTAAAACCCATCTTGGATAATATCACCCTAATTATACAATATCACCATGTGGCACTGGTGTCCCTATTTTGTTAGTATTTTTGGTTGTAGAGTCCTCTATGCAAGACTAGCTTGAGCTTATGAGTACACCTATATCTGGATTTATAAGGTTTGTTTTTACATGAAAAATTTATAAAACCTTATATGATTCATGTTTTAACTTATTTATTGGGAAAACCCGAATCCTTCATTCTATTAGGGAATCTAGTTGATACAAGCTAAAAAGTGTGTTTGCTAGTGGGGTAGGATAAACATCTTCAACACCCCATTATGATGAGAGTTGACTACATACCAATACTCCAAAGAGGGATCAATCCCATTGTAGTTCTTACCACTTAAGTGCTAGTCCAAGTGCAAGTGAAATTAGTATCATAATTGATTTGAGTACTTTGGATGTGCTTGATATTAGAAATCAAAGTAATCTAAGATTAGGAATGTTCTATATAGAATTATCTAGAAGTAGGGTATAATAGGGATTGGTAACCATAATTTTTCACTTGTTTTATGTTTTCATATGTAATTTGCATCTAATTTGCATATAATGGTTAGAGGGATAAAAGTCATATATTTAAATTATTATGGTGCTTGTTCATATGCTAAAAGAGGCCTAGGGAAACCATATGAGGTTTAAGATCTAAAAATATATACATTTGTGGAAATAATAGGGAAATAATGGTATCAACATTGTTGGGACACTACCACCATGTGTCACTACTATCCCTATTATGGGGCTAGTGTCCACGTGGAATAACACTAGGAATGAGGGTCTAGGATGCAAGAATGAGGGTCTAGGACAAATTTAGGGATGACTAGGGATGGGTGGTCTCAATTAGAACTCTTATCACTCAAGTGTCACTTTTAGGTTATTACAATAGTACAATTTATCTATTGGTCAATTATACTTCTTATTTTTTAAAAGTCTTATTTTAATTTATTCATTTATTTTTTTGGTCTTTGGTCATCGGTTAATAATGTTATCTTTATAACACTAACGATCAAAAAGTAAGAATTATTTTCTTACAAGATTAGGTTGTGAATATATAATTGTTATATATGTATATTTTAGAGGTTTAATATAACTTTACCTATTTTAAATTTATCTTATCAAAATTCCATAGTCACTAAGACTAGGATAAGGAAGTGGAAGGTATATAACATGACCACGACAAATGATTTATATAATATCATAAAATATAAATTAAGTCCATAGGATTTAGGATTAATGGACTTTTAAACCATCATAAACTTATAATAATGTAATTAAAATGATATTGTTGGTCGACTTGTGTGGGAAACCTAATAATCAATTAGGGGTTTTCATGATGGAAGGAGCTCAAAGGCTTATTATACATTTCATGTTTTTTTAAAATGGAACTTGATTAATCTTGAATGGAGAATAATGAGGGTTTAAAACTCATTTATTTTCATACATAACATATTCCATCATGTCACTGGTTTTATTGGGATACTTAATAGAAGTTATAGTTGGGAAAATGGGAGGTTTTTTCCCAATTAGAACTTCAATGGATATAGAAGTAAATTGCTTAAATGGACTAGTTTTTTGAGAATCAAGACACAATGAAAATTTGAGAGAAGGGAAGAAATAAGGAAATCAAGGAAGGTTTGAGCATTTTCTATTTGATCATTACATCCTTTGAAAACCAAGTAAGTTCTTGTTGTATTTTTATATAAAGTTAAAACTCAATTTTACTTTGTGTGAAATACATATTTATCTTTAAAGTATAATGTAAATATTTATAAAATACCTAAACTAGTTAAAACAATATGAACTATCCACTTCTTGTATCATGTTAGCATAACATACATATATTGATCAATTTGGTTGCCAATTCTATTTTATGGATTTGAATACATTATCTTGTATGTAATTTTAAAAGCATTCACTAGTTATTGCATATTCAACCTTATTTTTTAATGGCACTTGGATCAAATGTTATAGTTAATAGTATCTATTAGAATAATGGTATTCATGATGAGTAATGAACTATTACTCATCATTAATATAATTGATTCACTAACTTAGATTGTAAGATTAAATCTTAATTAAAATCATTATTACAATTTAGAATGGTCTAGTTGATTCAATAGTAAGTTTATAATGTTTAATAATATTCATCCACTTAGAGTGATCTATTTTAGTGTGGAATTAAAATGACTTCAGGGTAATTTGAATATTATACAACCATGGTAGTATAGACTAAATAGTCATGTGTTTTTGATATTGGTAATCTATGAATGAGGGTGCAGATCCCTATTACAAAAGGCCATAAGGGTATAAAAATAGGCCAATAGCCATGAACAACAAAAAAATAACTAAAAAATAATAAACTAATAAGAAATAATTAAAATATATAATACCAAAAACATCAGTAGAAACCAACACTATCTAAGTAGAGCATTCCAATCCTCCATGAGGAAACCCAAGAGTTCCTCCTTACTATCACACTTGCCATCCTTGTCCTGCTTCACACCCTAAGCATCCTACAAGATAACCAGTGAAGCAACAACCAAGTGAATAACTTTTAGAGAACATGGTAGTAAGAACCTTCATTTTATTATCTAGAGAGAAAAACCCACTATTTACATCATCCAAGTCCTTCTTGAATTGAATACAATTTTTACAATTCCTTTCACTGGTAACTTCTTTCCTAAGGGTTTCCAATATATTTATGTCCTAATCTTTAGTGTTATAAAAAGATTTATTTAACTCCTCAAACATGTTTTTACCCTATTTTTATACTAGTTTATCAGGAGTTGATTTAACCTCCATGATCTCCACCTCATCCTCCAAATGATAGGATGAAGAATAGTCTATGGTCTTCAACATTGGATTTTTGCCATAAGATAATCTTAAAGACCTCTAAATTCTTAGCCTTCTCACACTAATATCTTGGACCTATTTACCCTTATCCTTATCAACAACATCATTCCCTTAATCGTAAAGCTTAGTTTGACCCTTATCTACAACTAGCTTTGTCAACTTTTCAATACCAAAAAAATTCTTGTCTTTCTTCATTCTTGACTTCCTAGGTTCAGAAAGTTCACCAGTATGACCTTTCCTCTTTTTTTCACACAAAAGGGAAGGTATATTATTAAAATCACAAAAAACCTTAGCTACCACCTTTTACGATTGGTTAGAAGACCTAGTCATACCACGTGAATGGGATGAGATAGAGGGTCTCTATGGAGAAGGGTTATTTTTCTAGGAATCAAATGGGGTCTTAAAGCCTTTCTTCTTATGTAGATAGGAAACAAGACTATCATCAAATATAATTTTGGGGATATGGAATGCCAAAAAAGGGACCAGGGAATCTTTCATAGAAGGGATAATGGCTTTGCTTTTACAAAGGATGCCAAACTTAATGATTAAGGGGATGTTATCTTCTACCTCATTATCATTAGCTTATTCAACTAGTTAGGATTTTATGGGTGTAGGTAGATAGAAGGATAGGTATAAATGTTAAAGGTGAAGAATTAGGACATGATTTATTGGGATAGTGACAACAATACTATGACTCTCATATGAATTCCTAGAAATCTTCATAGAAGACTCTAGAGGTGATAAGAGATAAAACATGAAATTATATAACACCTTATGATGAAAATGATTTAATAAATAAAAATGATAGTGGTAATATAATTTAAACCTACCTCCATGGTGATTTATTTCATGAAAAGATAATAAACTTTATCTAGGGGTTGATGACGCTCTCCCTATTGAAGTCACCCTGTAGGTGAATGATAACTCACCCTCTTTAAAGAATATCTTCATGCCTTTAGGGTCCTAAAATTTAGTTTGTTTCTTTAGCCTTTTACCTTAAAATCTCAAATATATAGCCTTATATATAGTTCTTTCACTCACTTCAAACTTAATTCCACCAACCCAAACCTTACAATCCTCATCCTAAGACATAACAAACTAGATTGATAGATTTTAATCAAATACATTAAGGTATTATAGGAGTTAAGTGATGCCATCCTCATAAAAAATACTTCATTGCATGGAATCAGCCTTAAATTCCACATAGAATAAGGTTTTGGTTCAGACTTTGTCTCCACCCATAGTTAAATTCTTCACAATTTTGAGGAAAATATCAAATAGAACAAACATTGACACCTAAAGATAATGTAGCTTAATGCAAAATTAGATGGAAATGAGGATATATCTATCACCATTAAACCAAATATTTATTGCATTCAAAAATGAAATCTCATCCTTTAAATCACTCTCTTTGATCAAGTAATAATTATAGGTGTAATGAAGCTCATGCAAAATATCAATTGGGAAATGGATTATCAAGATTTGAAATGGCTTCATGGGCTAGCTAAGCAACTGTCACATGATTTTGATGTTGATGTGTAAATTCCTTCCTCTTAAGGGGTAATCATATGTCATCTTATCCATAATGATGATAACCTCTTTTCACCCCTTTTGATGGAAAATGTTGATCATGAATGCACTAATTATAATATATAGGAAAATATATTCTAAACAATATCACCTTAAAGGATCATAAGGCCAACTAAGGTTGGGTCTCCATTTGAAGGTGATCTTTAACATTTATAGGTAGATTATTAATATTCCTCTATCACCTTAAAGGGAAGAGGTTGATTCTCATATTATCCATAACATCCTCCACTTGGTTTCCCTCCCTATAGATATGTTTAAACTCAAATCCTTCAAAGACAAAAATTAGGTCTTTATATACTATATGATATTAGTAATCTACCAACCCACCTTGACTATCTCCTTAATAGCATCAATGATAAGCTTGGAATCACCTTCAATTAGTAGGTTTTTAATGCCTATAAAAAAGCCACCTCAAGATCCTAGAGGAGGGTCATAACCTAATCAAAATTATTGGAATTATCCCCCATCTATCCAACATAGGTAGCCATAATCTCCCACTTATCATATCTTAGGAATCCACCGCCACTAGCTTGACATGGGTTACCTCTGATAGCCCCATCAGAATTGAGCTTCATCTAACCATCAGTAGGATGAGCCCACTTTATATTGGTGTGATAAATCCTCTTAGAGTTATCAATTCTACAAATGTGAATCAAGACACTCCATCGATTGATAATACTAGCTTCAAGCTTATTGGGAGGAAAGTTAGCCTCTTTCAAAGTGATGTTAGAGATATTTTATTGAAATAGTTTTAAAAAAATTCATAATGCCTCCTTATAATATTTTGCTTTATCTATAAATATCTTATTATTTCATTCATTCTAGAGTCCCCATGATAGGATATGGGGATTTGATCCCATATCTCTTTGCATATAGGATGAACAAAGGGGGTAAACAATACCTAATGACAATAAAGAAATAAATATTCATTCTCTAGGATACTTTAATATTCTACATAGTAATTCTCTAAACCTCCCAAGAGAGCTAATAATTTAGCAAAAGGTGAGAAACTGATTCTTCCTCCATTTAGAGTGTACTATTTTTACAGATTTGGAATCCTCTAATTTGAAGAGTATCCATATTAAGGATCTTATTATGTATATAAAGACACCAAAAATGTTTTATTTTTGGAATAAGGTTATTATTCCGAACCCATCTCCAAAAGTTAGAGTCCTCATTACACTCTAGGAATAGATTGTAAGTAGATTTAATTATAAAATCTCCCATTTTTTTCCATTTCCTAAAATAATTTGTCCTTTGATGGGAATATATGAATCTTGAATCCTTATAGAGAGAGTTGTAACTCCTCAGCAATAATAAGGTCATTCTGATCCTGATAGTAGTCTGATAGCTCTTTCTAGCTATCATTTCTAGGAAGAATATAATCAGTAGCCAACCTCGCAAAGTAAGTAATGGCCCTATCAAAAATTATTTGTAGGTTTTAGGTCTTATAGAGAGGGGTATCCTTTAACAATATATCTTCCCAAAATTTGATGGGTTTACTATCCCCAAACTTTCTCTTAATACCCTACATTAATAAGGTTTTATGTTTTAAGACATTATTCTAAATCACTAAACCGTTAGGGATACCAATGGTGTAAATGAAATCATTAGGGTTATAATAGTGAGGTAGTTGGCCCTCATAATGTTACCCCAATCCTTTCTTCTACTCAAAAATTTCCACCTAATCTTAATCAAAAGGGCTTTGTTGATCAAGTGAATTTTTCTAATCCTAAGACCTCCTTGTAGTTTAGGTCTACAGACTTTATCCCAACTAACCATGACAATAATATTTTTATCTTCCACCCCAATCCAAATGAAATTCCTTTGAATTATCTCAAAATTAACCATAATATATTTAAGTATTTTGAAGAGAGAAAGGAAATAAATAGGAATTTCCTAAAGGGAAGTCCTCAAAAGTTAGTATTTTCTAGCTTGACTTAGCAACTTTCATTTCCACCCAACCAACTTCCTCTAAATTATTTCAAAAATACAATTCCAATATATTAGAGGAACATATTTAATATATAAGAGAAGGCCAAAGTCAGTACGTGGGACCTCACCACTGTAACAATCAATAATCCCCACGATTTTCTTTTGATGGTCCATAGTAGTATTGAAATAGTAAACCAATCTCCTTTCATAATTGATATATTGGTTAGATGCATCTGCATAGTCCTAGAGCACCTTCTTCCATTTACTAGATGCCACCACTGAGGTATCCCTAAAGAGGATATAGTCATCTAAAAACTATTAAATAATATCAGAGTTAGTTGTTGAAGTAGTTTTAATACCTTTAATCTCTTAGGATCTCAACAACTTAATTAAACACATTTTAAGAACCTCTACCATGGAATTAATAGGTAAGGGAAAAAGTGATCATCTTTCTTTAGACACCTCCCAACATTGAAAAATCCCCTAGGGACCCCATTGAATAGGATAGAGTACTTAACAGTGGTGACATGGTTTTGATGAGGCACATTATTTTATTTTAGAACCCCATTTTCTCAAGAAATTTGAATATAAAGTCCCAAGCCACTCTATCATATGCCTTAGATATGTCCATTTTTAAGACCATCTTAGGTAAGTTGTTTCTCTCCATGGAATGAATTAATTCATGAGTGGATATGGTAGCATCAAAAATTTGTCTACCATACATAAACCTCTTTTGACTATTATTGACTAGATGGTCTAGGATCGATTGTAATCTACTTACTAGGATATTAAAGAATATCTTATAGACAATATTACAAAAGATGATGGGCCTAAAGTCCCCATATAAACAAGATATATTTTGTTTGAAACAAGTGTTATGAATGTGTGATTAATTTGTTTCAACAATTTTCTAGTCTTAAATAATTCTTTTGCCACCTCAGTAACATCTTGGCCCACTATCTCCTAGTACTCTCAAAAAAAGGTTGGAGGAAAACCATCTAGGCATGGCACCTTGAAAGATCCCATAAAAAATAGGCAAGCATGCACTTCATATTCATTAATATGTTTTGTAAGAGGATTATTATCTTTAACATTAGGCTAGGTAGGGATAAAGTCAAATAACTCTTGCTTCTCCATTCTATCTTGAACAACAAGGAATTTATGAAAATAGGTGGCAACCACCTACCCCACTTGAGCACTAACTAGACAAAAGAATCACTCTCATCCATTAACATAATAATGTTGATTGTCTTCCTATGTCTAATTATAGATTCATGGAAGAAGGCAATATTTTTATCTCCCTCCCAGAGCTATTACACTCTAACTTTTTACTTCTAGAAGATTTCCTCCATTTTCAGTAGTTCACTCCATTCCTTCCTCAAGGAATCCTATTTAAGCAACATATAATCAATGAGATCTCCATTATCCATCAAAAACTAAATGTCAATAAGGTTAGATGAAATCCTCCTCTTTTTTTCAAATATATTACCAAAGGTATACATGTTCCAACTTTTTATTTTATTTTTCATAATATTTATCTTATGTGCCAACCTATACATGGGGGATCCTTGGATGGTGATATTTTACTAGCTAGCTAACCGATCTCTAAATCTTTGATGTTGAGTTCATATTAACTAAAACCTAAAGGGGAAATGGAACTTAATCTCTCTATCCTTCCAAGATAAAAGGAGGGGG
>JARHVA010002477.1:1580000-1742500 GCA_037957365.1 Torreya grandis | reverse complement strand
TTCATGATCCTCGAAAGGATTAAGGTTCACAACCTAGTGATCACCAAAATCAAAAGATATTTAATAATAATATATAGGATCATTATAAAATATATATAAGTAAAAAATGAAATAAAATTGACATCCTAATCCATCACATTATGGATACCCACTAGATGAAACTATTTTCACTTATGAACACATGATAGATCATATTGTTTAGATATCTTTTTTTACATTTTATGACAATGAAATATTGGATTATGACTAAAACATTAATTCATTATTTATTGGGTTATTCCTTGACTATTAGCCTATATGTAGTGTTATGATATGTAATGGTGATAATGAGAAAATATGTACCATGACACTACTTAAAATTTTTAGATATACATATAATGATTTATACCCTTTGACCAAAACCATCACAACATTTTATGGGACATCAAAACACATTATTTGTGATATTAATTTACCTTTACAGATGGTGCCAACACATGTGGTTACCAATTAATTTGTTATACCATATATGTTAAAGGTAAAATCATTAAGAGGGGGGGGGGGTGAATTAGTGAGACCAAATAATCCAAATTCAATTTATATCTTTATAGACATTTAATTAGTTACCACAAGCATTCATGAAGCATACACATCATTCATAACAATGAGAAAGAGAGACAATGCAAGATCAATCACATAACACTTGACGTACATGGGAAACCTTCTTCAGGAGGAAAAACCATTGTAACATGTAATTAGACTATTGTTATATAATAAAAATAACTAATTTAGACCATCTACAAATGATCAAGGAACTACCATTACTAATTTAAGTGAGACTACAATCTCACAAGGGGTTATTATACTTTTCTAGGTAAGAACCCACAATAGCTAGACTTTTAGAAAGTTTCATCTTGTAAGGAGTAAATAACCCCCTTATATTTTTAGAAACCACAAATATTCCTATGAACACATCTACCTTTGCACTAATGTCTTCAACACCTAATGATGGACCTCTAATTATCAATCTTCACCTTCACTCATACTCAAATAGTAAGAGCACTATTATACTAATAGAGTTATGAAAACTAGTTAATTAAAATAGTCCCCAAACTGATATTATATTCAATTAATCCATAAGGTACTTTACCCTTATTTAACTCCATAAAACATACACACAAGCCTCTCTCAAATCTCTCCCAAGTCTCATGCTTCACTAGTCTAAAAGCCAACACATTTGGTTTCACTATATATAAAACATCCATGAATTAATAGGACCACAATATTTTTATTTTTTGACACAATAAATTCATTCACCTATAATACATCTCTCATAGGTTACATTTTAACACAATCCTCTTTCAAAATAGGCCTATATCACTTTTGGGTCCTATGAAGACCCATTAATCTCTTTGACACTTATCTAAGAAAATAAAAGACATAAGAACACTTTAAAAAATCATGGACCCATTATAAATGATATATATGTCCCCTTTAAGTGTCCATAACCATCACAATACCCTTTTACTTAAGCACAAAATGCTGAAACACGTCTATGTACATAATGTCACTATGAATGAAAACATAGTCAAATTAAAAAAGTTTATTCATAATACACATGATTGTCAAAACCTTAAAAATGATCTAAAATAATCGTCATGGAATATAAAATAGGATCCAATAACTAATTCATCAATATATATTTAAACAATATCAAAACAAGCTCATTTACCCTTCTTGGGTTACTTGTAGAACATGCATGAATACATAGTCAACTTCGGAGCTCAAAATATTTGAATGTAAACACTTTCATATTTTTAAATACATATTTATAGATTAATATTTTATTCTTATACCAATTTTTTTTAATTATATTTTAAAAATCATTTTAGATCATAAGATATGACTCAAAAATTAGACACAATTTTTTCCTTTGTAAAATTCAAAGGGCCGTAGTTATACCTTAGTCATAATTCTCTCATCTCATGTCCTCTAAATTCTAGATCAAATATGCACCATTGACATTTTATAAACTTTAATGCATAGGCACCAATGCTCAAATGTTAAACATCTGACAGTTGACCTCATCTCGTGCCATCTAAAAACTTTAACTCAATATGCTTCATCAATCTATGTACATCACTCGGGTATTTATAAATCAACACTAACCATTTAATAAATATTTATGAAAACTCTCTCATTATTTGATCCCTATCCTTTACCTTAGATTAGTAGTTGAATACTGAACACTTGTCCTCATCTCTCTTCTTCATGACATCTTGGAACACACATGCTCCATTGATCTTCTTTAAGATGCTCGATCTTTTAATAAATAGATATGGCATTAACCTTTTCTAATCTATACACACCATTTTATTATGAAGTACAAAATCCTACAAAATTTTGGATCTCCACTAGGTCTAGATCTTAACATCATGCAAATTGACTAACTATGGGGACCAACTACAATATGTTTGGAAAGCCTACATTGCATAAATATATATTTTGAATTAATTAATATCACGAACATAATTTCATATCATACTAACACCTTTCATAAGGGAATCAAACCATGTCAAAAATTACTCTTGAAACCTTCATGCATGTGAGATATAATTCCATACAAATTCCTTCTCAAAATTTTCTATTATAGAGCCAACTATGCTTATAACTTGCTTGGAAGGCCAAATTTATACACGTGTATAATTTGATGCACTTCAACACATGATATAAAATTTATAAAAAACAAAAAATGTAAAAAATTGAACAAACCCATATGATTACCTTCTCCTAAAACATCGACATGTGTGAGATATGCCACCATCAAAATGCCTACTTGACTCTTTCTTACCTTATGTAAATTTGGCTAACTATGGGGAACCACTATAAAAATATCACATGACCTAAAATTTGGTGCATAATAACTAGGCATAAAATTGAACAAACCCATTTGACTAGTTACTCCTAACTCATCAACACATGGAAATGATGATGTCATTAAACTACCTACTCAAATTTTCTACAACTAGACTAAAATGTCTAGATGAACATAATGAAAAAATAAATGAATACTACTCATGCACACAATATATAAAATCATATAACACTTCTTAAGGGACCTTTTTCACATGCTCAAAACTTTAGACTCATCCCTAAACATCTCAAACCATGCCTTCTTCAAGAATTCTAGGAAAAGCATATTGCACACTTTGTCATTATTACTTAGGCTATAAATCCACTTCATGTACTCACAATGAAACCTCAATTATATAATAAAAAACTCTCCAAAAATAACCCCCATTTTCATTAATGTTGACAAACATCATTTATCTCACCTTCTCTCTCATTAATTGCTCCCACAATACTCCCACAATAAGAACTTTCTCCCCCTTTAACATAATGAAAAAGTGGGAAAAAATTTATTTTGATGACCTAAAAATACTATTAAATAGGAAATGACCATCTTAAAAATATGATACAAACTCCTTCTTACCTTGAGCCTACTTTAATTTGCTTTAACAACATCATCTTGTTCTATGCCAACACTCTCTTCAATCAAACACTGTAAATAATGAATAAAGAACACACAAAAGAAGTGAAATATGATAGAACTCACCAAGAAACATTTAAGAGGGATTCCCCCTAATATTCATAATCCATTTCACATATTGAGCATATTTAGATCTCCATATACCATGAAAAACCACCAAACTTTCTTACAAGGCTTCTCTCTCAATCTACCACAAGGACCACCAAAATAACTTCATGCCACTCATAAAGTAAGAAACATGGTGTCAACCAACTTTAGAACTCTCCTTGAAACAAATATACTTTTCTCTTTTTTATAAACTTAGAAAAATCACTCTTCTTCAAACTAAGCCTATCTATCCTCCTTGCAACCTTACCTAAAATTAGTAGAGCCCACAATTTTTAGTTGATACATATTCAGGACCTAAAAATTTTATATATGGAGTAATCTCATATTACACCTCAATCACACCAATTTACATCACCAATCTCATCCTTTATAACATAATTCATTCACAAACCTACTATCTAATTATCCCTCCATCTCAACAAAAAATTGAATAAGTTATGAACCACAAACCTTAAATTCTATATGAATCTTGATTTGAGCACCCATTTGTCCCATTTAAAATATTAAGAATCCTCAAACCTTAATTTATAGTCCAACCCAATTTCCTAGTAAAGCCCAAAACCCTATAACCTTAAAATAAATGAGGTTAACACAACACCTTCTAGTCAACATCCACCTCTAAAACTAATTTTATAACTAGAGATAACCATTACATACTTCTATACCAACATTTGAGTTTCCATACCATTAGGAACATAAACTTACTATACCCCATTTTAGGCCTGCTTGCCCTTAAGCCAAAAACTAAGAAAACTAAGAGCACTCAAAAATATTCAATTGGCACAAACATACCTTCAAACCAAAAAAACATATAGATCACATAAAAAATAGGTGTATATACATTTATTAAAATCAAAATCTTCATGACATTTGCATCAATTTCATTAATCCACCTAGAACCACCCATTTTGACTCTATATTATAACTCCTTCACAAACTAATGGATAAAAATCATGAGGTTGTTAATCCCCCTTAATTAATGACCTTTTAATATCAACACAAGTATTTATATATATTTTAATTATGATATTGAGCCCAAAAACTTGTTTATCCACATGAAATATGTTTCCTAAGAAGGATAGGTAGAGACACCCAATTTCACAATGTCTTAAAATAATGTGAAACCAGGAGTTGCCCATAACTCCTCATATTACTTCTCCTTGGTCATCTGATGCTTATATTTATTCTTCTTCTTAGGGTTAAAATCAACATGCTCAACCACTAAAACATTCTCCATTTCTTCTATAATTTGATTTACAACACATGGAAATAACAAAGATTAATGACATACCTTTTCATCTGAAGAATCCACCTTGTAATTTGGAACCTCATCATTAGGCACAAATAATTTATGTTCTTTACATTCTATATGATCAAAAACATCAAGATGTTTACTTATATCCATACATACCTTAGGACAAGCCTTACTCTTCCTCGATATTTATAGCCTTTGTTTATAGAATCTATCAAAGTGACCTCTCTATTCATATTTATAACACACTATACTTCTTGATGGAAACATAGTTTTTATTACTATGTTTGGGTATAAAATTGCCATATGTCTTTTATCATGGAAAACAAAACAACCTCCTATTTTTGAAGAGGACTCACCTTATATAATATTATATGGATAATGGTTTTTAAAGTATCCCACATCAAGACAATTGAAGCACTTACTTTTCCTTGCTCTTTTTGACTGATGACCCCATCACAGTCCCATGAAAACTTATTTGTAATATGTCTCTTGCATTCTCTATCCCTATGAATAGATTGATTACATGTGTAATAACAACCATTGAATCTTACATACCTCATGGAATTTGGTTATTTGATCTGATTTATCTTCATTATACCATCACATTCATTGTTTATCTAAAAATTTGTCTTCAAAGTATGATTATCCTAGTTCATATTAGTCTTCATCTTGTCTTCAGTTACATTATTTTATTCTTATTAATATATAACACTAGTTCTATCACTATCATGATTTTAACCATTCATAATATCATCCAGATCACATGAGCTCTTTTAAAATCTCACAAATGTCTTAACCTTACTATTTGTCTTTTATAGCTCAAATTTCAAAGACTCATTTATAGAAACATACCTTGAACATTCATCTTCATTATCTTTTAGTCTTGTAGATAGAATTTCCAATTGATAACTAAGATGCGTGATCATATCCTCATGATATTTGGTGTCTTTATTCAATCTTGCCTCATACACACTAAATTGTTCATTATAGTCCTTGAGTTTGGATTTCATCATCTTCTTCTCAATCTTTAGTTCTTCAAGAGAATTCATCAATACAGTCTCATAGTCCACCTCATATTCATTAGAATCTAAATCACTCCAAGTAGACTCCTTATGATGTGATAAAATTCCTTCCTCAACCATGAATAAGGATTCATCTTTAGTAGGACCATCATATTCTAAATCACTATCTTCAGTCTCCTTTGATGAGGTATAATCCTCTTTGGTGTAAAGACTCTTCTTGTTCTTGAAGGACTTATCTTGTTGGTATAATTTATAAATCCTTTATTTTTATATGTCTTATTATCTTCATCTTGTCCTTTACCATGATATTCATCATCGATCTTTTCATGATTATGAGGGAACTTAGGAGAAAAATGTCACATCTCTCCATAGTTGGAACATTTGGAGGGTGGTTTACCATTATACTTCCTTAAGCCTGTGTTCAATTTCCTAGTAACCAAAACAATTAATTCTTCCTCATCAATATAAAAAATGTCATCTTATTTTGGTTTATTACCTTATAACTTCTTCTTAGGCTTCATCTCTATCTTGAATGCAACTTCCTTCTTTGGTGGCATATGATCATTATTCCTTATCTCATTGGCAGTAAGGGTGCCATGTAATTGATCCATCTTCAACTAATTAAGATCATGACTCTCTTATATATCATATAATTTTGGATCAAACATGAGAGATAAAGACATTAATACATTTTCTACTATATTATCCTCTTCAAAATTCTCTCTAAGTCCTCTGATGATGTTCACAGTCTCATCAACTCTATATAGAAATTATTCGATAGAATCTTCTTATTTCATCTTGAGACTTTCAAATTACCTTTTGTGATTCTATAATATATCAATCTTGAATTTTGAATGTCCTTAATAAAATATCTACATGTTTGTCCCATATCTCATTAGAATTTTAAAAATGGATCACTTTGGTGTATTTAGTCTTTGAAAGACCATAAGTGATAAAATTCCTTGCCCTAAAATTGTTCTCAAATAAACTCTTGTATTCAACACTAGATGGAGGAGTAATAGGGTCAAAAAAACCATCCAAATTTGATTTTCTTAATTCAAACCCTAGGGACATAATTTATGTAATCATCCTTACACTCTAAAAAGCATAATTGGATCCATTGAACATTAGTGATTTATTAGTAGAGAAACCTCCTTGATGAATACTGATATTGTACCTTCGATCACCTTCAAGATATCAAAACTTTATTAAAGGACCTAATCTAATACCAACTATTAGAGGTAAAATAACTGAGAGGGGGATGAATTATTGAAGCCAAATAATCCAACTTTAATTCTAATCTTTACAAACACTTAATTAGTTACCACAAGCACTCATGTATCATACACATCATTAATATCTATGAGCAAGAGATATAATGTAATATAAATTAAAAAACACATGACATATATTGGAAAAACTATTTGGGAATAAAACCCACTAAAACTTGAAATTGGACTATTATCTTATAATAACAAGGACTAATTTACACCATCTACAAATGATCAAGGAACTACCATTCTTGATTTTAGTGAGACTATAATATCATAGTGAGGTACTACACCTACATAGTTGAGCACCCACAACAAATATAATTTTATCTAGTTTCACATTGTAAGGAGGAAATAACCATCTTAGATTTTGATCACCCATAATAACACCTATTAACACTCCACCTTTACACTTATGTCTTCAACACCTCATGATGGATATTTGATTATCACTCTTCACCTTTTCTCATATTTAAATAACAAGATCACCATTCTACCAATAAAATTATGACCAATAGGTCATAAAAATAGTCCTCAAACTGATATGATCTTCAACTCATCCACAGGGCACTCTACCCTTCTTTTGCTCCATAAAATCACAAACAAGCATCTCTCAAATCTCTCCCAAGTCTCATGCTTCACTAGTCTAAAGACCAACACATTTGGTTTCACTATATATAGATCATCCAAGAATTAATAATACCATAATATTTTCATTTTTTGACACAATAAATTACTTCATCCTTAAGTCATCTCACATCAATCACACTTAAGCACAATCCTCTTTCAAAATAGGCCTAAGTCACTTTTAGGTCCTATGGAGATCCATTAAGCTCTTTGACACTTCTCTGAGCAAACCAAAAACATAATACCACTTCAAAAAATCATGGAACCATCATAAATTATCTATATGTCCCCATTAAGTTTCCTTAAATATCACATTACCCTTATAGTGGGCACAAAATGCTCAAACACTTCTTTATACACACAATCATCATGAATGAAAACATAGTCGATGTAAAAACCTTTGTTCATGCTGCATACAATTGGTTAAACCTCTAAAATTCACATATAACATCCTCATGGATTATAAAACATGATATAATAGATAATTCATCAAGAGATATGGAAAAAATATCAAAACAAGTTCAATTATCCTTCTCAGGTTAATTGAAGAACATGAACAAACACACAGTCAACTTTAGAGCTCAATATCTTTGTTTGTACACTCTTCTAGATATTCAAATTCATATTTATAGATGATAATTATAATCCTATACCAATTTTGTTTTTACATGGTAAAATTCGTTTTTGATTGAAATATAATACTAAAAAACAAAACATTGATTTTTCCTTTGGAAAATTCAAATATTTAAATTCAAATGATCACAATTAAACGTTTGTCATAATGATCACATCTCATGTCCTAAAATCTTTGGATTAAATATGTACCAAAAATCTTGTCTAAAATTTAATTCATAAATTCAAATTCTCAAATGTTAAACATCTGATAGTTGACTTCATCTTGTGCAATATAGAAACTTTGACTTAATGTGCTCCGTCAATCTCTATGGATCAATTAGGTCTTTCTCAATCAATTTTCACAATTCAATAAATATATACAAACACCCACTCACAATTAGATCTTTATAATTTACCTTTTATTATTCATTAAAAATTCAACACTTATCCTTAGCTCACTACTTCCTGACATCTTGGAACACACATGTTCTATTGATCTTATATAAGATGCTTGATATTTATCTTTTCTGAACAACTATCACATTGACCCTTTTAACTATATGCACACCATTGGATATACAAGTAGTAACTCCCATGAACCATTGTATATACACTAGGTCTATATAATTAACATCATGTAAATTGACTATGTATGGGGACCAATTATAATATGCATGGAAAGCCTACTTTGCACAAATATATCTTTTGCCTTGATTAATCTCATGACCTTTATTTTGCACCATATGAAAAAATTTCATAAGGGAATCCAACCATGAAATAAATATCTCATTAAAAATTTATGTGTGTGAGATATAACACCATGAAAATTCCTTCTTGAAATCTTCTATTATAGAGCCAACTATGCTTAGAACTTGCATGGAAGGATAAATTTGTAAATTCATATCTTTTGATGCACTTCAATGCATGATATGAAATTTAGTGAAAATAAATAATGTAAAAATTTTGAGAAACCAAAATGATAATATTCACTTTAAATATCCACATGTGTCAGATATACCACCATTAAAATTCCTACTCGGCTCTTTCTTGCCCTATAAAAATTTGGCTATGGGAAAACACTATCAAATTGCCTAGGATCCCAACTCTACACTTATATATCTTTTGATGCATTACATCTCATGACCTAAAATTTGGTGAATAATAACTAGGCACAAAACTAGTCAAATCCATGTGACCATTTACTTCTAACTCATCCACATGTGGCAATGGTGATGCCATGAAATTTCTTACTTAGATTTTTGGCACTCAACCAAAATGTCTAGATAAACATAATGAAGAACCGAATGAATACCACTCATGCACATAAGATATAAAAGTATAGAACAATTCTTATTTTACCTATTTCACATGATTAATACTCCAGACTCATCCTTAAACATCTTAAACCAATCAAAATTTGAAGATCAACCAATTCTTCTACAAGTATACTAGGACAAACACATTCCACATTTTATCATTATTATTTAGGCTATTAAATCACTTCATCCACTCAGAAGGACACCTCCATGACATAACTAAAAAATATCCAATAATATAGAAGAGTATTTGATATGTTATTGGAATGAAATTAGATATATAAACTTTGTGCATTACTTCCATAGTGTATTGGTGTATTAAATGTATTCATATGAATGGGGTAGCCATAGTTCATATAATTCCACATGAACATCCATTTAAATAAGATAAATTTATTCCAAGATAAGTTATTATAAAACATACTAATGTTAAGGATCTATGAAATGGTAAGTGACATGAAATACACTTTCCTAGGTAGCCCATAATTGAGAGGCTTTTTCACTAGAGACCCAAAATGGATTCCACATAATCTGCATCTATGCTTATACAACATACCTAGTTACATATAGAAATTGAATATGTTATAATTATAAATAGTCCAAATTAACCACAAAAAACTCAATAATGGTTTTTATAAACACTTTCTCCTATATATTTTTTATTCATGACCATATAGTCTTTTAACATATACACATGATACCATAGACTCTATAAATATAGATATGACACCATGCAGGCTCCTTAAATATACATTGGTTTCACATAACATATTTATAGTTCGGAGATATATATGGAAATACATTGAATGGGATAATAGGATACCTTATTCCTTTTAAAATATTCAAAAAATCCAAAAAAATCAAATATTCAAAAAAATTCAAAAACACTTAAGTAATCCAAAAATATAAAAAAAATATTCATAATTCATAGAATTTTTTAGCTCTTTGGCATCTATACTATTTTATATATGTTAGTATATAGAATATAATTTCATTAGTATATAAACACATGTTCAAAAATTATTTTAGTGTCATATAATCATACACAAATACCTGATCTTTGCATTTTCAAATTTTAGACCTTTCCTCTACTCACATCATATAATACCTGATCTTTGCATTTTTTTTATCATGATTGATACATGTTACATATTGTTTATGATTATTTATGTATTTTCATGTTTTATATTAATTACTAATTCTTACATGTATGCCAATGTCCTTACTCATATATTTCACATTGTACTTGATATGTTATACTACATATCATTTTTATAACACATATATGCATGGCCTAATATAATATGTTTATACTAGTTACTTATGATTCATACTTTTTTAACTTATTTGATTATATTAGATTAATTAATATTATATTTATTTTGTAAAATTTGAATATTTTCTTTTATTATTGGTCCCTATTACATTTTTATGTTGACTAGACATTTAAATATGTCATTCAATTAGATTATGTGTCATTTGAACATGTCCATTATATGAGGTCTCCTTGGACCATTATTTTACATTACATTGAGTGATATTGTGTGTGTGATTTATTTATTTGTGATATTTTACTATTACCATATATACATTTACATGATATATATCATTCATCTTAGGACAGGATGTGATCACATACTATGAGCCTAATTGATATATCTACTTTTCCATGTTATTCTTACATGATACACAATCCATAATGAGGTTATAAGTATACACTATCCTTTTGAGGTAAGACACCTCATAAATTTTATTTATCTAACCTCAAAGGTATGACATCTTAGTAGTGGTATGCCATATAAGGCATGAAATCAACAATTTTTATAGTTTTCCTAATAATAGTAGGGGCATGTCAGAAAGGTATGACCTCCACACATATTTTTTCATAGTTTCTATATTACAATGGGGTAAGGTAATAATAAAATTACATATATACTTAATAACTTAATAATTATATATGTAAATTATTTTTCACATGTCATAAATAGATGACCTCAATACTTGCACAAATCTTTAGTTTAATTCCATGATTCAAATATACACTCAGGTGAGAGTCCTAAATATTTCACTAATTTTACATTGATTTACAAGAAATATTTTAATATATATGACACATATACTCTAGCTATAACATATTATAGGTGCATTTATAAATATATATCATCAAAAATTTCAAAACTTACTAATTATACTACTTATCAAGCCGCACTGATTACATCATAATGTATTGTTATCAATACTTTTATAATATATTAGTTAGTTAATTTAATATTTTAAAGTCATTATATAATTCAACATCATAATATTTTATATGTTAGAGTGATTACATAATCCATTATCATGATATTTATGTGATGAGTTGATTAAATCACTCACCCTCACTAAATTATATATATTCACACATGAATTGTGTGATTGAGATATAATTATCTCAATGGTCATGTCACACCTTACTCTTACACTACATTGGGATCATGATACCTTGTAATATCCATCTTCAAAATATCCAACATTTAGGTCTGAACCTTTTCTATCTCCAATGTCTCACAAAAAAGTACACTAGTTTCATATAACATATTTATAGTTTGGAGATATATATGAACATCTATTTAATGTGATAATGTGATAACTTATTAATTTTAAAATATTTAAAAAATCCAAAAAAATCTAATATTAAAAAAAATACAAAAGCTTTTAACTAATCCAAAAATAAATAAAAAATATTCAGTATTAATATAATTATTTTAGTCCTTGGCATCTATATTATTTGATTTATGTTAGTATATAGAATATAATTTTATTAATATATACACATATGTTTCAAAAATATTTGAGTGTTATATAATAAAAAAAAATACTTGATCTTTTCATTTTGAAATTTTATACCTTTCCTCTACTCATATCATATAGTATGTTTGGTGCATTTACATTTTTTTATCATGATTGATACATGTTACATATGATTTATAATAATTTATAAATTATCATGTTTGAGATTATATAATAATTATTTCATGTATTTATATATCATTAATCATATATTTCACATTTTTCTTGATATGATATACCACATATCATTTTTATAACACATATATGCATGGCCTAGTATAACATGTTTATGCTAGTTGTTTATTATTCATATATTGTTAACTTCCTTGACTATATTATATTGATTACTATTATAATTATTTAGTAACATTTGAATATTTTCCTTTATTAGTGGCCCTTATTCCATTTTATGTTGACTGGACATTTAAATATGTCAGTCATTTAGATTATGTGGCATTTGAACATGCCCACTGTATGAGGTCTCCTTAGACCATTCCTTTGCATTACATTGAGTGATATCATGTGTGTGGTTTATTGATTTGTGATATTTTAATATTACCCTATATACATTTTAATGATCTATATTATTCATCTTATTACATTATTTGATCACATACTATGAGCCTAATTGATATATCTACTTTTCCATGTTATTCTTATATGCTACACAATTCATAAATAGGTTATAAATCTACCATATCCTTTTGAGGTAAAAAACCTCATAATTTTTATTTACATAAAATCAAATGTATGAAATTTTAGTGTTGTCATGCCATATAAGGCATGAAATCCACATTTTTCACAATTCTCCTGATTGCAGTGGGGACATGTCGCAAAGGTACGACCTTCACACTTATAGATTTTCATAATTTCTAGATTATAATGGGGGATGGTAATATTAACATTACATACACACTCAAAATATTAATAAGTATCTATGTAAATTAGTTGTGTCATGTCACAAATACATTACCTCCACACTTTCATTAATATATAGTGTAATTCCATGATCTAAATATATACTCAGGTTAGAATCCTATAAATTTCACTGATTTTACATTGATTTGGAGCAAATAATCTCAGATATATGACATACATACTATATATAAAACATATTATATGTGCATATATAATTATATTTCACCAAACTTTCCAAACTTACTAGTTATACTACTCAACAAGCTGCATTGATTATACCATAATGTACTATTATCAGGAATTTTCTACTATAGCAATTAGTTTATTTTATAGTTTCAAGTGATTAGATAATTCAACCTTAGAATATTTTATATTTTATATTGATTAAATAATCAATTATCACCATATTTATATGATGATTTTATTAAATCACTTACCCTCACTAAATTGTATATATTCACACTTAAACTATGTGATTGAGATATAATGATCTCAATGGTCATGTCACAACTCACTTTCACACTAAATTAGGATCATAATATCTTATAATATACATATAAAAAATATTCAAGGTTTAATTCTTAACCTTTTATATATCTAATGTCTCATAAATAATAATATTAAATGAAGTCAAATTAGCAAGAGGTAACATGGTTGGATTGACCCAGGTTTACTCCTTCCTTGCTCTTTTTATTTTCATGATTTTGAATTATTAAAATTAAAAATTATATGCATTGAATTTTATTTCAAAATTAACATAGTTATAGTTCATACACCATAAAATCACTAAATGTGGGCTCAATCAAAGGTAATGTGTGTTATACATACCCATTGCCACATCTATTTCCTTTAAACTAGTAATTTAATTTTTATACATTGATATATCAAAGGGTAGATGTAGATAATAAAACAAAATATTTATAACATCTCAGTCTTATGCATTTGAAAAATATGAATCCATGCTCTACTCTTTAGTTTTATACCTCCCTATTGTCAAAAGGATCACATTTTCCATCTCAATTTGCCTAAATGATTATCTCATAGTCCAATTGATTTAATTATGATGACCTAGGTCTTCTTTATTGCATATAAAAATAAAAAATGATAAAAATAATTCACTATTAGTTTCATATCTATACCTATTTTTAACCTTTTAGATACTACCAACCATAAAGGGACACTACTATTGATGTTAGTGTCTAGTTACTTATCTAGTGCCATGTAACTGAAAGTCATCCAAAGTACAAAATCATCAAAATAAATGGATAAGCCTAATTATATAATTGAACACTACCATGAGATATTTTAAAAAGTTGTGGTATAAATAAAAATCTAAACCTTCTCATTGATAATCTACAATACTAAAAACAAACACCCACTAAAATTAAAATAATAAAATCTACAAGCAATCAAATCCTCCCTATTCATCCCTATTATCATATCAATCATAAGATCACTCACATTATAGTTTTTTAACCTTAAGAAAAATTATCCCATGAAAATTATTTGTCAAATTACAAGTTATATCACTACATGCATCTTAATATAGTATATTTCAGCCTTGTGTACACACTTTACCACACATAGGGGAAAAATACATAAGTTTGGGCCATCCTTAGTGTAGTAGATATGTAGCTAGTTCCCACTGATAGATGGTTCTTTGGGGTAGCTTGATACTATGATCCCACTAACCCTTTTTTCAATAAACTCATTCCAGGGGTAAATAAGGGTAAATAGCTAGGTTTGATTAATCAATGAAGAGAAAAAATGTATATATTAAAGATGAAAATATCAGCATAAATGTGATAGAAAACATAGAATAATTATTTTGGTTGTATCCAAATCCAATGGTTATTTGTTACTGGACACATGTGTCACTATCAAACATGCACATTGATGGTATTTTTTAGATGTGACGTTAGCATCCCTGGCCACATAAGTGTAATTTATAGAAATCAACAAATTATCTAGGCTATTGATCCTATATATTTTACACATATTTCAAATATATATCTTCTTAAAGATACTAAACCAACTAAGTACCATTATTTATTATTTATTTTATTACCTTTCAATAGCATTGTTTTAATATTTTTAATAATCACAGTTATATAAATTCATTATAATGGTTTATCTAAGTTTTGTATTGATTAGCTTACTATAGATTAGTTTATCATCCATGAATTAGAACTATTTATATATTCCCTTCCCCAAATCTATAAATTGAGGGTTATACACCTACATAGTCCAAAGGGATTCTTTGAGAAAAGACATGATAGTACTAATCACTAAAGTGTTGTCAATATTATTGGTAACATTTATGTAGGCTTTAGGATATATTTTTATTTTATTGAGTTGTGAAAATATGTATATATAATCTTATTATAAAAATTTATATTTTTTATGAGTGACACAATAAAAAATAAATTAATCACATCCCTCTTCTATTTATTTGTTAATTTCTAATTATTTAAGCATAATATCAATCTAATCCCTTTTAAATTTATATTTTTATGTAATTATTATATTTTACATAATATAAATTAGCCATAGTTTTAAGTTTTTATAATCACATTAATCCAAAAAAATTAAAACAATCATGTACATCTCTCTCATACCTTAACTTATATAAAATAATTTCAAATTTATAAAACTTATCTTATATTCTCTTTTGAGGTGAATTTAGCTCCTTGTGAATTGAATGTGGCTCACTCCACTCTTTACTCATTAAATATAAAATTTACTCCTTTGAATAATAAGATTTAACTTATTCATCTATTTAATGATATATATATATATATATATATATATATATATATATATATATATATATATATATATATTATCATCATATACACATTTGTTTCATAACATCACCTCTTTTTCTATATTTTATTTATGCAAGCCTATAGTTTCAAATTCA
Source organism: Torreya grandis (assembly GCA_037957365.1). Classification (NCBI taxonomy): domain Eukaryota; kingdom Viridiplantae; phylum Streptophyta; class Pinopsida; order Cupressales; family Taxaceae; genus Torreya; species Torreya grandis. The sequence goes on along the minus strand of JARHVA010002477.1, from coordinate 1,726,087 downwards.
CTTCTTAATAATAGTTCTCCTACCTCAATAGATATCAAAATATTCTAGTAGTAAAATGTGTTTCACTTCCTCACAATATAAAATGCAATGTGATATAAAACCACATATATGTGGTATTCCTAATGGATTCCAACATCACTGTAGGAATTGTGTTCAACATGATAACAAAATAAAATAGTGCATCATGTATATTGTCCTCTTATCTTTTCAAAATAATTAAAAAATATTTTCTAAAAATATTATGGTGCTAGTGGTTATTGGGGACTATATAAAAATATTTTCAAATGCATCCCCTTCTTAATAGATCTTTATTTTTATTATTTTTATCATTAAATATCCCATTTTTATAGAGGATTGTAGAAAACTGTTTTTCAATGCATCCCCTTTGTTAAGGTTTGTACATATTATTAATTTTTAGTAAGGCAAATATTATTAATTAAATTAATATTAAGTTAATAGATTATGGTTATGTTGTTAGTTAATAATATATTATTATGGAACAATAATATATATTAAGTGTTTGTTGTACATGAGTTTGAAGTAAATCACCCAACTCACTATTATAGGATATTGTCAGAGATTCTAGGGGATTTAATACTTAGTGGGATTCCTAGATAATAAGATATGTTATCCTATATATTTTTATTGTATTGAATTAAATAATTGAAGTAATATAATAATATTATTTTTTGAATTTGTATTTTCTATGTATTTGGCTTTTTTTGTGTAACTGCAATCTTCTCCAAGATCTTGTATCATAGTAATTTAATAGTTCATGGGAGTCCTATAAGATCAATTATGTGAATTTTTATAGTTTAGTATATGAAGCAAGGACAAGCATAAAATATAATTTAGGTCTGATCACAAATCATATTAGATTTTGATTTTAGATCTATGGCATATTCAAAATAGTACATATAAATATATCTATGTGTTCATCATACCTACATAAATCAAATATACATTGATTATAATAAAATTACAAGTGCATATAAGAAGATCTAGCCTACAAAAATTATTTGTGGATTATGACTACAAGTTTGTACCAATATACGTGCACCATTTTATATGAATTTGCATCAATATATGTAGGATCAAAGATAACTTGAATCATGCATTGACATTCAGATTACATAGACGAGGACTATTTTTGTGTTTGATTTTTGGTTTTCACGTGCATCACCCCTTTTGATGATATATTAGAATATAATATATTATTCCATCATGTTTGGATACCATTCATAGTGTTCTAGGTGCAAAACATAATTGGGCACATTGAAGATCCCAAGAAGGAGAAAACTCCATTTGTGATGCTTCAATTATGAATTCATTTTATTTGTGTACAAGATTCTATTGAATTTATTTGAGTTTAATGTTATAAATAACATCTATTATCCTTGATGAGTGCATATTATTTGTTGGCTACATATATTAAATCCAATTTGTAGGAATGAGTTAGCCAATGTGAAGTTTTCCTTTGCATCATCTTTGTTCTTATCTAGTAGCAGGTTATTTTATCTATGGTTTTCAAATAGTTTTATATTTTGATCTATAATGAGTTGGTGGGATTTTGGGTCAATTAAAAGTATTGAATATTTATTTAATATGAAGATCATAATTACATCATTAATCACAAGTTGAGTTATTCTTGAGGTAGTCAAAGTTAATTGGCTAAGTAGATATCTTCTCTAACTTTGCCGTCTATGCTATATAGTCTGGCCACCATTCTCATCTAAACTAGTCATGGTATTTTGATATTTCATTTAGTGCACTCTATTTAGTATCATTGAGTATTTATAAGTAATAGTTGTCCCTTTTTTAATATTTATATTCAATAATTAATTTTGTCATAAGATTTTAGTTTTGTTTAGTCGTATCGAGAGTATATAATAATTTAAATCTATTTAATCATCAAATTTAGATTTTGTGTCTCAAAACACTCTATGTCAAAAAAACCAAAGTGTCTTATAGTTTTTATGTCAAAATTTTAAAATGTCAAAATTCATATGCTTAGCAAGACCAAGTCTATTTTTTGAGTCATATAAGTCTCTTGGTAAAATAAAATAAGAAGTTTTTTTTCAAATTCTAAATAAATATGCTTGTGAAAGGATGCATTTTTAGGTAAACCTAACATCTTGAGTCAAAAACATCAGTTATGTGTGTAGTGGATTTTATCATAAAAATGACATGCAAAGTATGAGATTGAAAACTTCATCAACTAAGTAAGAGTCTTCACTCATTAGAGGTTGGAGGAAATAAAGGTGAGAGGTTTTATAAGCATCTCACCAGTCATCAATGATGGGGTTCAAATGATTTAGTGTCTTTCATGTGTTGTTTCTTTTCTATTTTTTTAGTGTGGTATGTTTTGCACGAAATCAACTAATGCCAAGGACAATATTTTCGTGGTAATGGAAATTATCTATGTTATTTTTGTTTGGGTGGAAACAAAGTTAACAATGTCTACATAATATGTCAATGAAGATTTATTCCTCATGATATATCATTTTCTAATGTATTGTGTGTGTTTTCATTTGCTTGCTAGTTTGGAGAAAGAGAGATTGTAGATATAACAAAATGTGGAAACAATTGTATAAGAGGGAAGATAAATGAAAAAATACTATTATATTAGAGATCCTCTTACTACCATACCCTTTTATGAATATGAATGACCAATTAAATTTCTATTGTATTCACATGGAGTAAATGTGAGATGCATTCTTCACATAATATTGGTCATGTGAAACAAGATCTAGACATCAAGATTCAAATAGTAGTATGTAGACCTAAAAGTATGCATTGGAATATGATTCTATTTGGTCCAATTTTTGAATATGTATATTCTCCCCATGTTCACATTAAGGGGATCTATAAAAAGGGTTAATAATGTTCACAAGGGGGTGAATGTTAAGGTGTGTTCACATTATTAATCTATAATAACTTAAATATTGTCAGTTAAAAAAATATTACATTAATAGCTTACAATTATGTTGTTAGTTAATAATATATTATTGTTATGTAACAATAATATATATTAAGTGTTTCTTGTACATGATTTTGGAGTAAATCACCCATCTCACTATTATAGGACACTATGAGAGATTCTAGAATATTTAGTAGCTATTTGGATTCTTAGATAATACTATATGTTATCCTATATATTTGTATTGTGTTGAGTTAAATAATTTAGGTAATAAAAAATATTATTGTCTGTATTTTTATTTTCTATGTAATCAACTTTCTCTATGTAACTCTTTATGTGGACCATTTTTATTTTTTTATTTTTTTTATCTTTAAATATCCCATTTTATGTAGTTATTGTCATCAATTTTATGTGGACCATCATTTTTTTAATATTGAAATTTATTTTGACATTTTACATCCTAAAACAAAATATTTTGTAATTTTTTAATTAATTTATTGCAATCCAACATATTTTAAAAAATAAATTTCATCATGTTTTCATGTCATTAATAAGTTTAGTTTGTAATTTTTTTGTTTTCACCTATATGCAAGAAATGATTTCATAATTTTTTAAAAATGTTTTTCTCTAATTTTTGTATTCCCCTTCCATTACATATATATTTTTATTGTTATTTTCAATATACATTACATCTTATTTCTAATGCATATATGCTATGTTGATTATCTCATTGAAAACCCTATTTTATGCAGTTATTGTCATCAAGTTTATAAACTATCATTTTTATAAACAACCATTTTTTCCATTATTAGAAAACTAAGCACCAATATTAATCAAGGTGCTAAAAAATGCCATGGAGTTCATATTCTTTTGATGTCCATTATAATAAACCTGACATGCATGTCAACTATTTGACATAATGTATGAATGTGTTGGTGTCATTGAATATGATTATTATAAGATATACCACATATCACCATAGTTAAAGTTATCACTTAAGCATTAGATTATAATTTATTATAATTTATTATCCATGGGAAGACAAATTTATAATGGTGCAACCAGTTTTTACCTTCCACAACTAACTTCCCTCTTGACCATGGGAGGCCAATTTTTTTTCAAGCAATTTTATAATTTAGTATCAGACACAAAAATGTCATACCATTTTGTAGAATCGACAATTAAAACATCTGAGAAATTTTTTATATCATTTTACATCATCTATTTAAATTTTATATCACTAATAAATATTGATCTCCTATGGTCAAGAGGTGCTTCACCAAGGGAGGCCAATTTTTTGCCTCTTGTTTAAGTTATCTCTATACCATGGGAAGCCAGTTTTTTTCATCTTATTTTAATTTACCCAATTGACCATATGAGACAAAAAAATTCATGAAAAGTTTATGTATAGGACAAAAAACAACAAGGTTATGCCCTTTTCGAGCACTAAAAACTAAAACATGTCACAACTATTTTATTTTAATCATTAAAAATTAACCATTGTAAATGTTGATATCTCTAATAAAAATTCACCTCCCATGGTATGTTAGCTATTGATCATGGGATAATAAAAAAAACCTACCATTTTCAAGTATAGCATAAAACTTAACAAGGTCATTCCATTTTTGAGAATGAATAATTATAGCACATCAGGACCATCTTAGGTCAATTATTATACATTAGCATTATAATTTTTATATCATTAGGAATACCTAGTATTATTATTTTTTTATGATAAGTAATATATTTAACTTGAGTTTTAGATAAATTTAAGTAATAAATATCATAAAAATATTCTAAACTATATTTTTATTATTCTTAAAGGAGTGTTTTTATAGGGAACAAATACTTATACAAGAGATAAGTAGATATAACGAAAAATCATCAAAGAAGCATAATTACCTAGTTACAAAAACTAATAAAAACCAAAAAATATGTAAAAAATACCAACAAATAGACACTATGGATCATCAAAACAATGAACTAAATAAGCAAGTAGTAGTTACGAAACATAATAGTTAATTAATTAACTCCTAAGAGCCTCATCCCATGTATTCACCATATTGTTCAAGATTGATTGAATGTTTTCCATCCCTTGAATTTTTAGATACCCATCCTTACCATTTTCATTCCCTTATCTTTCTTACCCATCCTAATCAGACCCCTATCCTCTTGCCTCCTCTTAAGAAATTTCCTAGGCCCATACATGCTCACCAAATAGTTTTTCACAACCACTTTAGTGTAATGAACCAATGTGCTAATATTTTTCTTTAATGTCTCATTATCCTTATCTACATTTTTTAAATTTTCCTCCATCCTCTTCACCTCTAATAACACCTCTTTCAATTCATCTTTGCTACATAAGTCACCACACTCCATATTGTGACTCCTAATGGATTATTTCAATAATTTGTGATCCTTCATGAACCACCCCAGAAAACATTTATGTAGATCTAAATCTTTGACAATATCATTCATATTTCACTACCTATTGATATATTAGGCAATTACATATAATTCATCAACCCCCTTGTTTTTAGCTTTAATAATCTCCTCTACCTTATCTTTCTCAAAATTCTTAACACTTTGTACTTTCAATAGTTTTATCTTTAAAACTAATTCCTACATTTTTAAAATAAAGATCGCATCATATCCTTACCATTATTGAATACTTCTATATTTTTTATTTTACACTTCAAAACCCTTAAAATCTTCAATATTCAGTTGTTACCCCTCGCTAACACTTCTAAGATTTTTCTTAATCATCAAACTTTCTCTATTCTATGTTATCCTAAAACTATCACTTCAAATCAGGCCATCCTTGAAGGACTTATAATTCTTTTACATCTAGAAAATGATAACTTGATGGAAAGGAAATGTCCTTTTTCCCATCTTAACATCCTCCACAATGATTTCCAAATAATTCAAAATGTAAAAGGATAAACTAACAGGAACATGGTGCCTAATAATTGAGACAAACAAAATTAAAAGCATGTAAAACCTTGTACCTTTCATATAGATTTATAAACTTCATGATTTATTTATCCACTACATCATAAGTATATAGGATTGAATCCCATAGTTATCCTCCTTAAATATAAATGATATTATTATCACCCATCAAGAATTTATTTAGAACTAATTTCAATCCAAGAAAGGATAGAATATATAAAAAATTATCATATTCATTTCATGAAATTAAAAATTAATTATACTTTACTTCCATCTCTACTTGCAATGGAATCAATACTAAACTCTACATAGTAAATATTTTCCCCTATCTTTCGACAACAATTCATAAAATGGTTTTTGAAATTTTTATGACACTAAGAGAAGACCATATCAAAGTATTTTAATTCCATCCCCCTTCTTATAAATATTCATTATGTTTTTTTCCCTGGTAAAAAATCTATTTTATGCAATTATTATAAATAGGTTTATGTTTAGCATCATGTTTTAAAACATTCCATCATGTTGTCTTTTATTGACAATAACCTAAGTTTGTATATTTATTGTCATAAACTATATGCAAGTAATCATTTTTTCCAAACATCTTTGATAAACATATTTTTCTATTTTGCATGGTGTGCCCATTTTAGAACATATTTATTATTCTAAAATATTTATTTGAAATCCTATATTATGAATTTATTTTTATCAATTTTATGTTACCCATCTATTTTTTTCACCAATATTAAGAGGGATGCAAAAAAAAAAAAAAAATCCCAACAAATCCATATTATCTTTTGAGCCATTATAAGAAACCCATTGTAAATTTAAAAATAAAATTCTTTTAACAAATGTAGCATGTTGGAACATGCCCTAATTATGTAAACTTTGTTTATGCTATATATGTTTTAGATGCTATAGTTACAAGTCTTCACATGGTATATTTATGGAATCATTTATAAGATAAATATTTTAAAAAAATATTTCAAATGTTTTAGTGAATTTTACCATAAGTAGTAGTTTTTTTTGTATTCTTAATGAATTGCTAAAATTTAAATTAAAAATGTAGTTTTAGTATTCTTTTTATAATTGAAAGAATAAAATATTCACATCAATTTTCTCCACAAAATGTATGAATGATATGTCAGTCTAATTGAATGTGATGATTTTAAGAAATGTAATGAATGGCTATGCAAATGTTACTCTCAAACCCTTCAAAATAAGCAATCAATGGGGATTTTTAAGTCATTAAATGAATTAACTGTATGATATGAAATATATAATTATGAAAAAATGTCTCAACCCTTTTAAAATAATAAATTAAAAGGAATTTGTTTTGAAAATGTAATGTATTAATTAATTTTTCAACATATTTAGCTTTACATATCTTACAAATTTATGATACTATACCAATCACCTTTACCAATAAATATTTTCCAATTCAGACACTTCCCAATATCATATATTTCTTTCAATATAGAGGTTGTATTTAAAAATTGATAAATTTTCATGTGATATCATTATATCATACCATGTGTAAAATTAATTAAATGATAGGATATAGTTTGGATTCACCATCATCAAGCACATACTTGACCATGGGGTGGATAAAATGTTTTTCTCCCATCGTCAATTACCTTTTGACAATGAGAAAGGAAAACAAATATTATTTATGGTCAAGCATGCACTTGACCATGGGAAGTAAATATTATTGCCACTTAATTTTCATTTGGGAACATGACCATTATAATATCAAATGTATTCATTACCTTATCAATTATAGAATCAATCATAACTAGGTCTTGCCTTTTCAAATTTTAAAAACTCATCATGTTAATTTGTTGATATGTTTGTAAATATTACATGGAATCACTAAGTTACATAAAATGATAGCATCTTTTTCCACATTTTTGAATAAATATATAGTAGATTTACAATGCTAATATTTTAGGATCGTACATAATGAGCTCATGTTTTTTTTATGTGACCTTCCTATCGTCAATCAAGTTTTTGACCATGGGAATTAAAAACTAAGTCATTCAATTTTATATTTTAGTATAAAATATAATAAATTTATGACATTTATAACATTTTCAAATATAACATCACAAAAATATTCTCTTTCAATTATTGTAAATTAATCATTCAATTTTACATTTTAGGACAAAATATAAAATGTTCATGGAATTTTAAAAACATTGGCTTTCACAAGTTCAAATGATCACTTGATCATGAGGTAGCCAAATCATCTTGACCATAGAGATGCCAAAGTTTTTCATCCCCATGTTCAAGCACATGTTTGACCATAGAAGGGAAAAATTGGTCACACATTTTCAAGTTTACGATAAAGAATAATAATGATATACCATTTATATCATTTTAAAGTACACCATATCAAAAATATTCTACTTTAATTATTTTAAATTAGTCATTAAATTATAAATTTTAGGATCAATAATAACAAAGTCATGTCATTTTAGAAAACTTGGCATCCCCATGGTCAAATGATGTTTGATCATGTTGAGGACAAAATTTGGTCTCCCATGGTTAGGTCCTTCCTTTACCATGGGAGTCCAAATTTATTCATACCATTTATAATTTTAGGATATAACATAATAATTTCATGTGTATCTAACATTTACAAACACACATCTCAAAAATATTCTATTTCAATTATTTTATATCTGTCATTCTAGTTTTGGTATCACAAATCAAAATTACCCTCCCATAGTCAAAATATTTATTGACCATGGGAGAAAAAAAAATGATGTCCTTTCATGTTTATGACCCAAAAAAGCAAGGTCATCACCTTTTCTTCATTGAAAAATATAATATATCACAACTATTCAATTTAAATTGTTTTACATTATCCATCCAAATATTTATATCACTAAGTGAAATTGACCTCTAATGATATAGTGGTGAAGCAAACCATGGACCAAAAAAAATTATGACCTTTTCAAGTTTAGGACCAAACATAATAAGGTCAGGATTGATTTTTTTCACACTAAAAACAGCAACATATTGAAACTATTCACTTTTAATTAATCTACATTAGTCATTATAATTTTGATATCAATAACAAAATTAACCTTTAATAAAATTTATTATAGTTTATATTATTTTAATTTAAAATATTTTAGGGAAGTCGAGAAAACAAAACAAAACAAACTTTCCCATGAAGAAAACAAATAAAAGTGGGGACAACATTGTCTTATATTTTATGTTATTGCCACATTTTCCATATAATGAGATTTAAAATTTTGAGAATGGGTTCAAAACAAAGCATATCATTGGTAAATCATGGGTTATAAAAACAAATTAACCAAAACATATTCAGCATGATATATATTTTTAATGTACGTACACATTAGAAGAAAACAATATCATTAGTATTCTTATATCATCTACAAATGTGAAATCTCATCATGAAATGGTTTTTGAAACTAAGATATGTACTAAATAATAATAATTAAAATCATGAAGAGGTTACACATTCATATAGTGGCTTCAAACCTAACTAGATGCATTTATCAACACAAAATCTTCAACATGTGATTTAAAAATAAAAAATCATACAAATATTGATAGTAGTGGACTCACAAGGTGGGAAAATATAATTATATTTACTAAGATAACACTAATATGAATACATGAATTTAGTGATAAAAATTTATCAGTGATTATTTTAATGAATTTTATTATAACTTTTCCAATATTATAAATAAGTAACAATTTCAAATTTCATAGGAAATTTGGATTATATATCTTGTTAAATATATGTGTCACATCCCATTTTACTTATTACTATAACTTGAGGTGGTCACTACAATTAGTGTTATGTGATAACATATGATTAGTTAATTTAAATATTTTAAGGGTATGGTTAATGCACTAATGATAAAAACCATGATAAAAATGTTGATGTATGAATATGAATTGATTTAAGAATAATGTGCAATGAATCACCCCATGAATTCATGTAGATGTGAATCAAATAAATAGTACTAAAAGCAAACAAATATGCACACAAAAAAATAAATAAACAAACAAAGATTAGTCATAATGTTTGTACAAATAATTTGACACAAAAAAGATGATTCACATTACCCATATAAAACAGGTGACAAATTAAAGAAAAAATAATATGGGGGATAGAAGAAAATGAAGGGGGTGGTCGAGTTGTCTCCATATGCACTAGACAAGTGGAAACTACTTACATAGTTCTATGGATGTAATATACAACAAAAAAATTAGGCCAAATGTAGTTCTCCTAGGACATGGGATAGTATAAAATGATGATAGATAAGTAAAACATGATGGATGCGATAGAATAATAGGAATGGTCTTCAAAAATTGCAAGTGTGGGGATAAAAAGCAAAAAAGGGTGGGGAAACTAAGTGACAAGTGATTTATTGTGACTTAGTAAGGGTTTCTAAAATCCTTAAGTAAAATAAATGGTTAATATTTTCAGTTTGTCTAAATGATTTTCAAATGTCTTTAGAATTTTTGGATCATCGCAACTCAATCAAGAATAATGAGACACTAAATGATCCAAGCTTATAAAATGGAAAGAACATAGAAAACATGAATATATGCTCATAAAATGGAAAGAACATATGAAAAGAATGATTGAGATAACCTCAAAAATAATTGAGTAAAACTTTCATAGTCCTAAAATGGCCTTATGTCATAGTAGTTCCACCTTAAAATAGAATAATTTGACTAGTGTAGTATTCAATCCAAACAAAATAGGCATAGTTGTCATAATGGCATATTACAACATAGGAATGGAAAGTTGGTATGTCAAGCCACAATAAAAAAATATTACCCCTAGTTTTTCCATAGGTCATTATAACTAGGATACAATGGCTTAGATAAATGATACTAATTTACCCATAGGAGATTATAATTAGTAGTAAGACCAGTGAGACATTAATTTTCCCATAGGCATTTATAATTAGGACCATAAACACAAACATGAAATAGAGCATAACAATAAATGAAGGATAAAACTACCAATTTTTTTTTTCATACTACTCCAAAATATGGCCTCTATCTATAATTATTGAAAAAACTACTAAAATTGATCTAATTTTTCATATTGAAGGATGAAACCAATAGATGAACCAGGGTTAAACAAGATATGTAGGGAGTGATCAAGACAATTTAGGTTGATAAAACATAATGGTAAAATGGAAAATTGATAGGAAAAGTGATTGGATGGTAGAATTATAGGATGATAAAATGATATAATGGTATAGTAAAAATAATAATGTTGATAATATGGTACAACTTGAAATGGTCCTCATAATAAATATACCAAGACACTCAAAACTAATACCACTTGAGTTGTATAATGTTCATAGGCTCATCAAGTTCATCCCCATATAGTGTGGTGAGCCTATATGCTCTAGAACCATAGTCTAAAATAATGATGAAATGACCTACCTAATTTGCCTTGAACTTGCTTCTATGCTTCTTTTCAGCCATAGTATTCTTTTGGTTTTCTTTAAGGAAAAGATCACCAAGCTCAAATTCTATATGTTTCACAAGTTGATTATAGTGGCCACATAGTTGATTCTGATATTATTAAATGTTTTTTATTACATCCATGTGTTTATCATCAAGTATCTATAACTCTTATAGGCAAGCTACTCAATAGTCTCCATCATCTAGGACATGCTTCAAAGAGATGCATAAGGAAGGTAACTCAACCTCAATGGGAAGAATGGATTTAGCACCATAAACAAGTGAATATGGAATGGATCCTATGGGAGTGTGATGATTGGTATGGTATGGCCAAAGGGAACATAATATCTAAAGGTGTTAATCATGACTAACATTATTGATAATATTTTTGAGGATGTTGATAATGGTTTTATTGGATGCTTCGACTTGGTAATGATCTTGAGGGTAGTATATTATGGAAAAATATTGAGTGTTTTTGTACTCATCACATAGTGATTCAACATCCTTATTCTTGAATGATCTTCTATTACTAGATATAATATTGGAACAAATATTATAGTAGGAAGTAAGATGGTTAAATATGAATTTATAAATTTATTTTCTAGTCATGTAAATGAGGGGTATAGCTTCAACCCACTTAGTAAAATATTTTGTGGTGGTAAGGATATGTTTATGGCCATTAGATGAGGTGGGTTTTATCTTATCAATGAGAACAAATCCCCATATATAAAATGTCCATGGTTTCAACATTGTTTTTAGAGTCTTATCAAAGGCATGAATCAGATTAGCATGCCATTGACATTTATCACATCTTTTCAAATATGCCATTGCATTTGCATCCATCATTGTCCAATAGTACCTAGTATACAAGATATTTTTGTATATGAATTTCAACTAGTGTGGGATCCATATACTCTTTTGTGAATTTCTTATAACACTAATGTGGATTCTATCAAAGTTAAACAAGTACAGTTCCATAAAAATTTGGTCCAAGTATGGTATAACATTAGGTGCTCTAGATGAAGGATTTGGATTATTTTTTTGATAATTCTAGTGGTATAACATGTTTGTGTAAGTAGGAATATATGTCTAAGTACCAATTAGAGTTGGGATCAACAATATCACTTATCATTGCAATGGTTGAAGGCTCATGAGTTGGCACTATAATATTTTCAATGAGAACTAGTATTATATGGTTGTATCTATTTTTCAAATTAGAGATCTAATGGTATCCATGCCATTTACTATTTTATTTCTTTCTCTTGGTATATGCTCAAATTGGATGTTGGTAATCTATTACTTGAGAGTGTTAACCATTGCCTTGTATGGAGCCAACTTTCCATCTTTAGTCTAAAAATGGTTTTAACCTAATTGATGATAAACTTAGAATCACTATAAACCTTTAGATGATGTGTGTTCAATTGTACTTTTTATCAAATAAATATAATGAGTGTTTCATATTCATTCATGTTATTGGTACAAGGAAAGCTGATTCTAAATTACTTAGGGATTAGATCCCCCTGTGGAATGATAAACAGAAGGCCTACCCCTGATCCATGTGTTCTGACTGACCCATCAAAATACAACTTATAATGCTTCTCCTAAATTATGGTCATGATTAATTCATCAAGAAATTATAATGTCAATGGCACTATATTTATAAGGGGTGCTTTAATAAGCTTATATGCAAGAACTTGCCCCTTGATGGATTTGTAGTTCATAATGATCCATTTAGCCATGCATCCTTTTAAATATATCTTATATAGTATATAATTGAGTGGATATACTTTTTAAATGGCCATGGTCTTGTTCTTCAACATGTAATGCATAGTTTATGAGCTACAAAAACCATAACTATACAATATTTTTCTATGGGTGTATAATTGTGCTCATACATGACTAGTGTGTAGCTTAGATAACAAACAACATTATAATTTACATTATTATCATGTTGAGTTATAAGTTCCCCCAAGTATTTATCTATCATTGATATATATATATATATATATATATATATATATATATATATATATATATATATATATATATATATAAAGGAATGTTTTCCCTAGCATAAGAGGTAATAAAACTAGTAGATTTGCAAGATAGTCCTTTGTCTTTTCAAAAGCTTTTTGGAAATCATCATCCCAAAGAAATGTTACACTATTATTTCATAGGTGTGTAAATGGGTGGCATTTATTATCTAATTGAGATATGAAGTTTCTAATATACTAGATCTTACCCTACAAAATACAAAGCTACTTCAAATTGGCTAGTGATGACATCTCTATTATGGCTCATATTTTGTCTAGATAGACTTCAATGCCTCAATGAGACATAATAAATCTAATAAATTTTCCTGAAGTAGCTCAAAAAATACATTTATTATGGTTGAGCCTAACTTTATATTCACATATTATTTCAAATATCCTTCTCAATGTTGTGGATAATCAACCATAGTCTTTAATAGTGTCATGGATCATATAAATAAATATGAATGTCATGGATCTTTGATAGGTGGAACCTATATTATTAAGACCAAATGGCATAACATGATAACAAAATGTTCCCCATGGAGTGGTGAATATTGTTTTGTGTTGGCCTTCTAGTGTGATTTGGATCAGATTGTAGCCTAAGAATCCATATATCAATGAAATAATCTCATAACCTATTGTGGATTCAACAATCACATAAATGTTTGGTAGTGGAAATTCATCCTTAGGGTAGGATTTTTTAATGTTAATGAGATCAGTGTCAATTCTAATTCCTTCTATCTTCTTCTTGACTGGAACCACATTATAAATCCATTAAAAATAGTTGATCAACTTAATACATCTAACTTCCAAGATTTTTTACAACTATTTTTTGACTAATACAACAATAAAAGGATGTATTTTACATAATTTTTTATTCAAAGGTTTAGCATAGGGATGTAGCATAAGGTGGTGAATAACCAACATATGGTCCAAACTTGGCATGTTAGAATAGGCCCATGCAAATATATCCACAAATTCCCTCAAAAGGGATATAAAGACTCATGTTCCTCCTCAGTGAGGGACATGACCACTTTAATCCATTTAAAGTCAATTATATTTTTCATGTTTACCTCTATTGTGTCTTCCACTATAACTTTCAAATAGTCTTCAAGAAGAGTGGGCAAAGATTTGAACTATTTGGCTAACATATTCCTCTGTTGGGACTGGTTCTGCAAGTTCTCTTAGACATGATGAATTTTAATCCCCAATGGGGGTGGTGGTCATGTAGTAAATGTCATTTAAAACTCTTGGATTATTCCATCAAAATCTTATGGTTCTTAAAGACTTAATTCAAACCCATAGAAAAAGTTAATTTTTATTGGTATCTTGAATGATTTGATCAAAATCATGTACTTATTTAAGACTAAACTTAGACTTGTAGACAAGTTCATTGTTGGGGGTCTCTTGGTCAATATTTTAAGAAGGTTGAACAACCCTATCTAATAGTACCTAAAGTAGGTTTACACCACTAGAGTGGCCTTTATCTTTACTTTTTCCCTAGTTAGAAAGTTCCTCAAAGAGGTTTTTACTTTGGGACATCAATTTTTTATTTATTTTTTTTGGCTAAAGTGTTCACCTACTCTATAAAATAGGCTTCAAGATCCAACTTGATTGAGAACCCCTTTTTGTGGTATCCTAATAAAACATTATCTCTAAAGCCTAGAAAATTATAGAAGGCCTCATCATTTTAGAACTCATCAACTTGCATGTTAGATTATTGTTGGTCCTAGTCTATCAATTAGGGATAATATAATGTTAAAGGGTTATGATGAGTGACTAGTCAAAGGGTAAAAATGGAATTATTATCAAAGAAATTGGTATGTGATAGGTCATCAAACTAAATATGATTAGACTCTACTTCATTTTTATTAGTGTTTTCACTAGTTATTAGTGATGGAACTTGAATAAGATACATGGGGTTACCCCAAAGTGGTTTAAATACAATTCCATAGGTTCCTTTACACCTAGTCATAAAAATTGGCTCAAGTGTTCCTTATTCATTTAGCCTAAGGCTTCCTCCTTCATAGAATTGGTTCTTCATAATCTTATTAGGAATGAGATATTTGGAGTTCTTGTAACAATCATATAATTTTTAATTGTATAACCATGACTCATAACCTTCAAGAGGATCCTTTTCTTAGCTAGAGGTAAGTATGAAAATGGCAGGTGATGAACTATGTAGATGGCCTTTCCCTTTCTTTTCCATTATATGAGTTCTTTGGATTTTGGTATTCTAAAAGAAATGGGGTTATATGAATGTTTTGTAATGTGAAAGGTGTCATGGGTCAAGTACTCTCCTGGTCCATTATCCAAAATAGTGTAATGATTAGACATCTCTAGAGGTGGCATGTGGGAAAGGGAATCAAAGGTATCGAGGCTAATGTAATTAGCCTCTAGTAAATAAACAAGTATGACTTTCCCCTTGTCCTCTTTCATAATTGGATTCATGCTAAAATGGTAGTTATATCTCTTGAACTCAGCCTCTAAATGTTTGTCATGCTCGTATAGATGCAAATCTCTATAAATGGTAACCTCCATCCCTAAATTGGAGAAGCTGAGACACTAGTATGATGTCCATGGGATTGAATAAATATTATGTATGTAAGGTCTAACCAAAATCATGATATATAATAAATTGACAACTAACAAATGGCAATGTGTATCATGGGTTAAAGGCCCATTGATAAATGGTGAGATGATGGTACCATGTGATTCTCATTGCTCATTATCATAGGCTTTGATGGTCATTGTTTCTATTTAGAGATCATAATGTACCTATTGTCACCAAATATTAAACCTTATTAGAGTATTTTCAATCCTCTTCTAGATTTGAGAAACATGGGAATACTTATAGGTATGTGGGTTTATCTATAGGTAGAATTAGACCTCTAGGTTTAAGGTCTAGATCCTTGAATATGTCATGAAATATTTATCACCTAATTAACTATGCTTGTGATAAAAGAGTTAAAAGTTTCATGAACTAAAAATAATTTATTGTGTTGATACACCAATATGTTTTCCACATGATCATCATATTTTTCTCACTAAGGAAAAAGGCACACAAACTAGCTTCTAAGTCTTAAAGGATTCTAACATAAGTGTTTCAATATAAAAGTGGCGTGCATAAAACCACTCAAGGTAAGTGAACTAAGAATCATATAGTTGAATCCAAGGATACTTTCACACTTGAAAGAAGTAAAAAACACTGGCTACACTCTATATGACCTATTATAATGAGAACTTCTTCCATTAGACATGAACGGATAAGTAAAAGTAAGGATAAGATCATTGAACTTAACCATTCATCAAATTACACACTCAAACAAGATGTGATTTAACTCAAAACTAGATTTATTGAATTATTCAAAGGCAAAACATGACATCAAATAAGTAGGGATTTTCCATACCAGATATGGTATTAGCTTACAAGAACCAAAATATCTACTACTTATAGAATTGGAGAAATAGAAGAAGAGAATGAAACCCAAGAGTCACTAGGACATGTGTCATGCTGATAAAAAGAGTTATTCATTAAGTAAAATTAGTGTGAGATAGACTATGCAAGATCTGATAAGACAAATGGCCCTTAAATGCATGAAAATTATAAAAGTAAGTGTATGACTCCTCATCATTTACTCAAAAAACTATCATAATGATTTTTCCCTTTGGGAACATCATATAACTGAGTAGGGGTAGCTTTCCTTATTACACTAAGAGGGATGGGATATAAGCATGTAGGAACATGCATTGGTTTCATCCATAATAATTAATATTCTTATATAAATAAGCCATCACTGCCTTCAATCCATATAAATCCTCTTTCACTCAACGCTCACACTAAGCCTCAAACCTAGCTTCATTTTTCCATGAAAATCTAAATAGAGGTATTATTGACACTTTTCAACAACCCCCATAGCCTTAGATTCGTTTGGTACACCTTAAATTATTATAGGTATAATCACTAAGAGGGGTCAATTAGTGATCCCAAATAATCCAAAATTCAATTATGATCTTTACAATTACTTAACTAGTTACCACAAGCATTCATGAATCAAACATACCATGCAAAATAATAGGCAATAGAGACAACATAAAATCAATCACATAACACAAGTCAAATGTGGGAAACCCTCTTGGGGGAAAAACCCATTAGAACTTATAATTGGAATACTATACTATAAAACAATATCCAATTTATACTAGCTTCAAGTAATCATGGAACTATAATCCATGTTTAGTGAGATACCAATCACACAAGGTGCTACCACACCTATCTACTTGAGTTGCAACAATAAATAGACCTTTTAAGAAGTTTTACCTTATAAGGAGGCTATAAACACATTAAATATTGATCTAATACAACAACACCTATGAAATAATTCCACCTCTAAAATGATGTCAACAACACATGATTATGGACCTCATCTTATCTCTCTATACCTTTGCTCACACTCAAACAACAATCTCTCTATTGTGCCAATAGAATTATGACCTACAAGTCATACAAATAATCCTCAAATTGATCTACTCTTTAAATCATCCTTCCTTCAATCCCCAAAAAACATAAGTATATCTCAATTTTCTCCTTAGACTCTCACTTAAAATTCTAGAACCCAACATGTTTGGTTCCATTATTTATAGAGCAATCTTGATCAACACCATCTTGGTCAGTCATTAGGCATGTCTTAACCCTTAATACATTTGTCATACAAATATAAGGATCAATACAATATCCATAGGTCAGCCATATAATCTATGGGTTACCCTTAAGTAGATAAACATTTTAAATAATGCACTTTTAGCTCTTATAGGTCTCATGGAGGCCTATTCACCCATATAGCTCACATTAAAGCGAAAATTGAGTATATGATAACTTTAAATTACATAGGTCCACTCCTTCTATCCCTTAACACATCCTGAAATTATCAAATTCAAATTATATTGCCTTTGCATATGCTCAAACAACTCAAAAATAGACCTTATTCACACATATATCATGGATGAACACATAATCAACTTCTTAAGAATTGTTCATACTGAAGATAGATTGATCATACCTTAAAAATACACATAGATCATCCTCATGGAGTATACAACATTATCCAATAGTTAAATCATCATGATACATCAAAATAACATCAAATAAATCTCAAACATCCCTCTTAGATCACTTGTAGAACAAAATTGAACACACAATCAACATTGTAGCACCATAACTATGTCTATATTCACTTTTAGATCTTTAATTCCATATTTCTAGATGTGTCTTTAAGTCCTATACCACTTTTATTATTACTCCCTAATCAAATTCATCTTCTATCAAAACTTATAGTGTAAAAACTTGACACTAGTCTTTCCTTCACAACTCCAAATAGTCAAATGTAAATGGTCATAGCCAAACTTTGAACACTATTCTCAAATCTCGTGGATTATCATCTCAGGATCAATTTTGCACAATTGATATTGATTGATATTTAATATATAGGTTCCAATGATTTGATGCTAAAAATATATCACTTTTACCTAATCTCATGCCATCTCAAAATGTTTTCTCAATGCATTCCATTTATCTCTATAGATCAATAAGATCTATAATGATCAACAATCACAACTGATCAAACCTTATGATCATCCACTAGTTATTGGATCATTATCATGCACCTTTGATCAGATGTTAAATGTCATGTATTTATCCTCATCTTAGTTAATCCTGACTCAATCGATAAAATGTGCATTTTCAATCTTACTTGAGCTTTAACATATTAAAAAATGACTATGGGCCTATCAATATGCACGAGTAGCCATTTTTTTACCTCAATAAATTATTGTACACTTAAACACAAGATCTCAAATTTGGACCAGATGCTCTTCTTCCTTAAGAAAATACAACCATGTAACTCAATATTCATATAACTCTTACACATGTGAGATATAATTCCATTAACAAGCCTTCTCATAAACTTATGTCATAGAGCCAACCATGTCCAAATATGTCTAGAAGACCAAATTTGAGCATCCATAACTTATATCATACTTCAACTCATGATATCAAATTTATCATAAATGATATATGTTCAAAAATAAACAAACCCATATGATCATATTTTATTGACACCTTCACATGTGAAATATATTTCACCTTCAAAATTCTCACATAGCTCTTTTTTCCATAGTAAAAAATTGGCTAAGTATGGGACAACATGACCAATCTGCATGGGAGTCCAACTTTGCATATGCATATGTTTTGATGTGATGCATTGCATGATTCGGAATTAAGCACAAATAAAATAGGTCTAAGAATTAATAAACACATGTGATCACCTTCTCATCTCACCTCCTCATATGTGAATGTTGACCTCATCAATATGCTTAATCATCTCTTTTATGACCACTTTGAAAATTTGGCTAAGTATGTGAAAATGTGAATTTTGACTGAGAAGCCAACTTTGCACCTTAAAATATTTTACCATGTTTCCATGCATGAGTTTAGATCTAGTGCAGGGACTACATTATTCAAAAACATATCACCATCTCCAATTGATTCACTCCCACGTGGCAATGGTGACATCATCAAACTACCAACTTAGCTTTTCTACTATTGGATCCAAAGTGTCTAAATGAAAACTAGGATCAACTAGCTGAATTCCACTTGTGCATAAAATATATCCAAGAATATATCACATCTTATAAGACCCCTTACACATGTTCAAACCTCCATACTCATCCCTGATCCTCTCAATCTATGTCAATACTAAAGATTAGCCAACCATAGATAAAGTACACAAGAAAAAACATATTGCACACTTTGTCATTGTCACATAGACCATCAAGGCTCTTCACCAATCAATTGGCCACCTTAATGACACCACCATGACATCATTATGACAACTCTCCAAAAATATTCCCCTTTTTCATTGATGTCAACACAAATAAATATAGAGATATATATCTAACCTTATTTCTCTTCAAAGCACTCTTATTACAATAACTTTCTCCCCAACAGGAAATTTCTCCCCCTTGAACATAATGACAAGGAGGGAACACACTAATCATAATTACATGATAAGACTATCATAATAGGAAAGTACCATATTAAACTAAATTATACAAACTCCCCATTACCTTGATCCTACCTATTATTATCTTGACAACTTCCTCTTGCTCCAAGTCATCATTCTCTTCAATCAAGCATAGGAACCAAGAAATAAAAAACACAAAAAATTGAAATATGATGTAACTCACCAAGAACCATCTAAGAGGGATTCACCCTAAGAACTCTAAGAAATTTCACCTTATAAGCATCTTCATATCTCCACACATCTTCATACTTCCATGATCACTAACTCTGCATATGGACTATTCAAAATATGAAACATATATTGAACCAACCTAAGAACATACCTTATGATCATATACTATATATCCTTCACAAAAATCTAGAGAAATTATTATGAACATGTTTTTCCTCATTAACCAAAGACCTATTGATTCATAGACATATAAATGACATCCAAATTCTATCTTAGATACTCAAAAGTAGATTTTGACAATGGTTTTGCCATAATATCTTCATGTTACTCTTTTCTAAACACATATTATAACTTGATACATTGATTAATCACTTGTTCTCTCAATAAACGATATATAATATTAACGTGTTTAGTTTTTTATTCAATTACATGATTATTTGAGATATTAATTACATTAGTATTATCCAAAAAAATAGGACAAGGTCTATTTTTCCTTACCTTGCTATCCTCCAAAGTTTGTTCCATCCACATGATTTATGTGCAACAAGAGGCATCTGATACATAATCATACTATACAATTGATAGTGACACTAAGGATTGCTTCTTTCTTAGTCAAGACACCAAACATTCTCCCATGAAGAAGACCCCACCATAGTTCTTCTCCTATCATCCACACATCCTGCCCAGTTACCATTAGTATATGATTTAAAATAGAATTCTTTACTCTTAAGATACCATAAACCATAGTCTATGGTGACTTTGATATATATTCAGATCCTTTTGATTGATTTTAAGTTAGATTCTCTAGGATTAGCTTCAAACCTTCCTATAAGACCTAATACTTGCATGATGTCAAACCTAGATGTAATAGAGTATAAAAGACTTCCAATCATAGATATATATGAAGTTTGATCAAATTTTGGTGAATCATCCAATTTACTTAACTTGCATCATTGGATCATTGGAGTATCCATAGGCTTACAATGCATCATGTCAAACTTCCTTAGCATATCCTTGATGTATTTTGATTGAGAAATGAGAATCCCTATATCAAATTGATTGATATATAATCCTAATAAGTAAAATAGTTTTTCCATCATTGACATTTCAAACTCAGTCTTCATAATATCTACAAATGTTTTACTCAATATATCAATGTTAGATCCAAAAATTATGTCATCAACATATATGATAACTATCAATTGATGATTACCTTCTATCTTAATATATAAATTAATATTATATATACCTCTTTTAAAACCTTGACTCAAATGATACTTATTTATCATGTCATACTAAGCTCTATGAGTTTGTTTAAGTCCATACAAATCCTTATTCAATTTACACACAAGATCTTAATTACTTTCCATGAAGTATCCTTCAGGAAACTCAATGTAGACTTCTTATTCTATGTTTCCATTCAAGAATGAAAATTTTACATCCATTTTATATACCTTAAAACCTTTGAAATAATAATATGCCAAAAAGAGTCTAATTGCTTCCATCCTTGCCACATGAGCAAAAGTCTCATAAAAATATATTCCTTCAACCTAATCATATCCTTTACACACTAGTCTAGCATTGTTTCTTGTGATTTCTCCTTTCTCATTCATCTTATTTTTGAAAACCCATTTGATACATATCAAATTTTTATCTTTTGGTCTAGGAACTAAGTCCCATGTTTCATTATTTTTTATTTGATTAATTTCTTCATTCACTACATCATTCTAATTTTCATATTTTTTGGCTTTCATAAAATTTTTGGGTTTAGTCTTGGATATATAGATGAGTCTTGTTATTTTTGATTGATCAACATTCCCCTTCTAGTCTACAACCTTGCACCAACATTTCTAATAATCTCAGAGATTGGATGATCTTTTTGAATTCTTCTAGATGGAGCTTTACTTGTCACTTAACTACAATTTTCGATTCTTGACTCTACTTGTCTCATATACTCTTAGATTTGAGATTTCAACAATATTGTGAAGTCTCTTATCCATGACTCATTTTGGGTTTAGTCATGGATATATAGATGAGTCTTGTTAATTTTGATTGATCAACATTCCCCTTCTAGTCTACAACCTTTCACCAACATTTCCAATAATCTCAAAGATTGGATGATGTTTTTGAATTCTTTTATATGGAGCTTTACTTGTAACTTAACTACAATTTTGGATTCTTGACTCTACTTATCTCATCTACTATTATATTTTATAAATAAACAATATTGTGAAGTCTCTTATTAAAGCATCTATAGGTAGTACTAATAGAAGAATATCTTTAAAATATTCCCTCATTAGATCTTGAATAAAATTTGATAATATTATCTTCATCTCTTTTGATGAATCACTTAGTCCCAAACACTCTAAAATGTTTGACATTAGTTAAACTATTATTCCACAACTCATAAGGTGTCTTGTTACATTTAATATGATTTGAAATTCATTTAATATGTACATACAAATATTAACTACCTCTTCCCAAAATCCATCTAATAGATTTGAATCTTGAAGCATGGTTTTACCCATCTCAACCATAGTCCTATTCTTCCTGTCAACCACACCATTCCATTGTGGTGTTATAGTAGTATTGTCTTATTATCCCATGTTAGTCATAGAAATCATCAAACTTATGAGACCAAAACTCACCTCCTCTATTTGATCTCACACACTTTATTTTTTAACCTTTATCATTTTCCATAAGAGATTTAAAGGCCAAAACATTTGTAAATGCTTCTAATTTTTATTTAATAAATAATATCCAAGTCATACTAATAAAATAATGAATGATAAGCATGAATTAATTATTAACTTGAATACTTTGAGTTTTCATAGGTCCACATAGATCAAGGTCCATATAGATCAATGTGGATCCACTGTAATGGATATGTAGTGGAGAATTACTTGTTCTTATATCTTATCTTCATTTGTTTCCCATGAAGACATGCCTTGTAAAGAGAATGAGGAATCTTAAAAATCTTGGGCATATCCTAGCAAGCCCTTTAAACTGATCTTTACTATATTTCCAAAATTTATGTGACCCAAACTTTCATGTGAAATACATATTTCTTCCAAATGAATCATCAATTACTATTATTTTTGGGATTCATGGAATACATACATGTTATTTATTTTATTAACCTTTAATACTAATATATCATATTTTTCCTTTCTTACTTCACATACATCATCATGAAAGGTTATGAGATTTAATTTCTTATGCATTTGGCTTACACTTAAAATATTATGTTTCAAACCTTCTACATATAAGACATTTCCAATCATTCTATGAACATTTTCCAAATATATAGTACCTTTATCAACTATGTTAGTAGACTTGTTGTCACCAAATATAACTACACCTAGGCTAGTCTTCTTTAGAGAGATAAACTTGCTCTTATCTCTTTTCATATGATTTGAGCATCAAATGTCTATGAACCATCTCTTTTTCTAATTTTCTTGAGTGTTCAAAGATTATTTAACAAATAATTACTCTTATTTTTGTGATATGATAGGATTTTGCTTCTTTTTTTCTTTAGACTTAGTCTTCTTAAACCATGTGATAGTGTTAATGACTTGTATATCCTTTTTCCAAAGACATCTATTGTAGTTCTTGTATATGTGTCCTTGTTAGTTATAGTTTTAACATATGAGATCCATTTTTATCACTACAGAGAGATCAAAATCCTTATATCTATGACCAAATTGATTGTATGATAAGTAATACCCATTGAATCCTTTGTTCATTTTCATCCTATTCTCTCTTGACAATTGTCTCTCAATGGATTTTCATTATTGATATTTTTGATAGAGTTGACATCCTTTTTATCCTTGGATAAGAGCACATATAATTAATTAAAAACCTTATTTTAACATTATTCCATTATTTAATTAAGATTGGTATTCACCATGACCTACATATTTTTGATATTTTCTCCTAGATTTTTCACTATATTATTAAATTTTGATAAAGCATAAAATAGATTATCTTGAAACCAAACCATAAATTTTTTGTTGAACATTGTACCTTTGCTCACCTTTGATATATCAATCTTTTACCAAAGGACCTTGTCATGATACCAATTGTTAGAGGTATAATCATTGAGAGGGCGGGTGAATTAATGAGCCCAAATAATCCAAAATTCAATTTTGATATTTACAATTAATTAATTGGTTCCCATAAACATTCATGAAGCAATCATATCATTCAAAGTAATAATAAAGAGAGATAATACATGATTAATCACATAACACATGTCAAACATGGGAAACCCTCTTGGGGAATAAAATTGATTAAAACTTGAAATTATATTGCTATCTTATAAAATAAGATCCAATTTAGACCATATGAAACTAATCAAGGAACTACAATCCCTATTTAGTGAGACACCAATCCCATAAGGTGCTACCATACCTCTTTATCTAAGTTACAACAACAACCAGACCTTTTACCAAGTTTTACCTTGAAATGAGGCTACAATCACCTTAGATGCTGAGATACTATAAAAAATCCTATGAAATAATTACACCTCTAAATTTATGTTAACAACACATAATGATGGACCTCAACTTATCTCCCTACACCTTCATTCACACTCAAATAGTGAGCTCTCTATTCTACCAATATAATTATGACATATACGTCATACAAATATGCCTCAAATTAATCTACTCTTTAACTCATCCTTAGGGCACCCTACCCTTCCTTTTATCTCCAACACACACAAGTCTCTCTTAATTCACTACTTAGTCTCTCGCTTATAAGTCTAAAGCCCTACATCTTTGGTTTCACTATTCATAGAGCAATCTTGATCAACACCATCTTGGTCAGCCATTAGGCATGTCTTAACCCTTAAATCATTTATCAAATGAATATAATGATCAATAAAATTTACATAGGTGAGCCATATCATATATGGGTCAACCTTAACTTTCTAGACCTTTTAAAAAAGGCATTTATAGCTATTATAGGTCTCATGGAGACCTATTCACCCATATATTTCACCCTTAAGCAAAAAGTTAACACAAAACCACTTAAAATTACATAAGTCCACCCTTATGTCCCTTAAGATATCATAAAGTTATCATTTTCAAGTTATATTTCCTTTGGGTATGATCAAACAACTTAAACACAAACCCTATGCACATAGTCACTATAGATGAAGACATAGTCAACTTATTGAGCATTGTTCATACTCAAGTTAGATTGATCACACCTCCAAAATATAAACAAAGAATCAATATGGAGTATTAAACATTATATAATAGATAAATCATCATGATACATCAAAACAACATCAAAACAAGCTTAAACATCCTTCTTGGATCATTTGCAAAACATAGTCAAACATATAGTCAACTTTGGAGAACCATAACTATGTATATATTCACTTTTAAATATTCAATTATATATTCATATATTCTCCTTAAAGTTCTCTAGCACTTTAATAAATGAGAAAAATTTTATTCTATCAAAATTTATGGTCTAAAAACCAAACATTGGTCTTTCCTTCACAAATTTAAATATTAAAATGCAAATGGCCAAGTTAAACTTCAAACACTATGCTCAAATATTGTGGATTCTTAGCTCAAGATCAATCTAACACCATTTATTTTGATAAATATTTAATGCATACATGGTATTGCTCAAATGTTAAACATATTTCACTTTGACCTCATCTCATGCCATCTCAAAATGTCGAATCAATGTGCTTAGTTTATCTCTGTAGATCAACAAGATCAATAATTATGAACTCTCACCATTGATCAAATTGTATGATCATTTGGTTTACATTGGATCATTATTATGTACCTTAGATCAGATGTTAAACATTATGCACTTATCCTCATCTCACTACCTCTTAACTCTTTTGATAAAATAAACATTATCATTCTTCCTCAAGCATTAACAACTCCAAAAATGACTATGGGGACCCTATCAATATGCATGAGTAGCCATTTTTTCACCTTAATAACTTCTTCTACACTTACCCATAAGATCTTAAATTTGGAATAGATGATTTACTTCCTTAGGAGAATAAAACCATGTACCCCACTATTCTTAGTACTCTCATACATGTGAGATATAATTTTATTAACAAACATTCTCATAAAATTATATCATAGAGCCAACATTGTCTACATCTATTTGGAAGACAAACTTTGAGCATTCATAACTTCTATTATGCTTCAGTACATGATATCCAATTTAATGAAAATGATCTATGTTAAAAATTTAAAAAACCCATATGATCATATTTTATTGACACCTTCACATGTGTTAGATATATTACCTTCAAAATACTCACTTATATCCTTATGTCACACTACAAAATCATCTAAGTATGGGAAAAAGCAGTCAATCTTCCTAGGAACCCAACTTTGAATACACATATATTTTGATGTTTTAAATGAAATTATATAAAATTAAGTGAAATTAAATTATTTATAATAATAAACAAACCCATATGATCACCTTGTCCTCACATCTCCACACATGCAAATTATAACCTCATCTACATGCTTACTCAGCTCTTTCTAACCACTTTACAAATTTGGCAAAGTATGGAAAAATATTGAATTATAAATAAGAAGACAAATTTGCACCATCATAACTTTGACATAATTTTAAGGTATGACTTGATATAACTTTTCACCATCTCCCCTTGACTCAATCCCACATGGCAATGGTGACATCATTAAACTGCCAACTAAACTTTTCTACCACTAGACCGAAATTGTCTAAATGAAAATTATGATCAACTAGATTAATTAAAATTATCCATACAATATCTCCAAGCATATATCACATCTTATAAGACCCCTTTCACATGCTCAAAACTCCATACTCATCCCTGATTCTCTCAAGCTATGTCAATACTGAAGATCAACTACCCATACATAAAACACATAAGAATAAGCACACTACACACTTATTCATTGTCACATAGACTATAAAGGCTCTTCATCCACTCAATATGACACTTGAATGAGACCACCATGACATCAATATGACAACTCTCCAACATAAATGGTTTACCACTTAGCATTTTCACTTTCTCACTAGTTTGCTCATTATGCCAATGTTGTTTGGCTAAGATGAAAGCACTTATAAGAACACTTAGGAGATTTTATACTATAATAAATGGAAATGAGGTGTTATCTGAAGTCCCAATCCTTATCCTAAAGTTGATTTCACCTCTTTAAACCCTATTTTTCCTTCATACTATGCAAAAAGTAGTCAAGAAAACCTCATTTATGCCTATTTGTATAAGTAAGGAACTATTAAATTTTATAGGGAAGAGGCATTGAGAGTCCTATACAACATAAAATCACTTTCATTCCCATTAAATCTCATTTAGATAGCTCTCTTACTTCATTTTCTCCATCATATTATGAATCAAGGTTTTAGGCTCTTTCTATTATTAGCCTTTATTCATAGAGTTGTGATGTTGAACTCAGGAATCAATTCCACAAAATACTTAACCAAGGCCCTATATAGCTTTTAAATATCCTTTATCTCCCATATAAAGTATAAAAGAATATATAAACAATCCAAATTGCCTACTCGATCCTTTTCTCCCATTTCTTATAGGCCTAATGGGGTCTTAAGCCAAAAATGACTTTCATGTGACCTCCTTTGCATCATTAAATCTTGAAAACATCTGAAATATTCCTATAAACATGTTCCCATGGATTAATATGCTCATATGATGTTATAAATAAACTTGACCCTCTATTTAGGCTTTAGGCCTAGTTGAGACCATGTAGGTATGCTTACACTTTTATCTTTTTGGACTACCCCATTGTGTTTCTAACCCTTTTACATGATTATTAATGTTTTCCCTTTCCTATCACAACTTTCCAAACTCTATTTCAAGGTTTAATCAAATCTTAGCTCACCTAGTTATCCTTTCCCTTCAAAACCTATAGGTTTGCATATAAAGGGAGTGTCCTTTGTCTGAGAAAAAATAGAGGGAACTTCCTATATTATCTTAGATAAAGTTTATACATGAGGTGTTTCCTCAATTTATTATGATTTTATTTATAAAATTATCAATCTTTATCATGTCTCTAACACCTCTAAATGCTAAAAAACTTAAAATAGACTTTTGACAAGGATGATTATGTGCAAGCTTGAATTGGTCCTAAGCCAAAAGTGGATTTCCTATGAATTATTTTGTACTCAAATAGCTCAAATAAATATTTTATTAATCTATTAAAATTATCCAAAGGTTTATAATGTTCACCTAATGTTGAAAGTGATACTGACCCCCTATTTGGGCTTTACGCCCAAACCAAGCCTAATAGGCTTATCTACATCCTTGAAGGTTTTAACTATTATTTTGTAATTTAAATTTTTTTTCAATGGTTTTAAATTTTTTATATATGAGATTAAAATTTAAACACATTATTTTCAAAATCTACCAACACCTAACTCGTCTCTTGTCTCCATTCTCCAAAATTTGCAACCTTGCATGTTAGGGGAGTACCCTCTATCTAAGACAAACAAAGGGTGCTTACCCTATTATACCCAAAAAGGTGAATATTTTATGAGATTATCCAATTTTTGGATAACTTATGTAAAAAATTTATCCCATGATCATATCATTAGACCCTTCAGATGCATCAAAACCTAAAACATACTTATTTAGAATGGACTATGTGCAGGGTTTTATCATGTGACTATAGGTTCTTATTTTGGGGCCTCTCTCTACATTGGAGCATAATTATAGGTAATAATAAATTTTTAGGATATTTAAAAATTATTTATATTCATGTTTAATTATCAACCTAAGGTTCCTTCACCTTTTTTACCATGTTTAGTCATAGTTAATTGTGACTGTATTATCTTGCCTACATAATAACACTTGTAGGTGTAGATTGTCATAGTTGGACCTTGGATTTAGTGTTTAAAGAAATTTTTAGGCTTTTAACAACCATTATAAATAAATTTTTACCTATCCAAGTCAATTTCATACCTTTAAACACTATAAACCCTTTTGTCTAGCTTACTGCCATATCACAATCAGTTATAATTGACTATGTTGTAGCAACATCAGGTACTATAGATATGAATCATACTTAGAATAATTGATACATGATAATATAAACCCATATTTGTATTATAAAAATATTTAATTATCAAATTCTATAATTTTATTATATAGGCTCACAACATGGATGATATAGGAGTTGGCATTCAAATTTAGGTGAGTTGTTTCAAGGGAAATGACACCTATAGGTGTAGATTAGGCTCAAAAAAATGCATATCAACCTCTCTTGATGAAATTTATGCTCATTTTTATTCATTTTAAATCAATAATACCATGAAAACATGAATATATCCATCATTTTCACTTTGAGATGTTAAGGTCACTTTGATGTTTCAAACTTGTAGATATCACTATTAAACCTTAGTGAATGAATATGACTATTAGAGCCATTCAAAAACTATTTTCCACTAATAATATACCCTCATAATTTTTTAAATGTTATTACAATATGTGGGGGATATAATTTTAGTGAATTTGGATTCATCAAATCTCTTTTCAACATTATCATTAGGAATCATCAAAATGGCTAGGTGCTCTATTTTGGGATTTTAGTGATATTGTCCTTGAGTTCACATCCTTAACTTTTAAGGATTACTTAATAACCTATTTTCATATTTTATGTCTTATTCATGAATAAAATTGTATATTTAACCTCCAAAAACTTTATGGGAGCCTTAAAACATGTTACACTTCTCCATGATCATATTCCCAATATCTATGTACGGTCACCTGTAGATGAACATCTCAAGGTATAGGGTAGTGGATGTAGATATAGGAATTATGCATGATTTATATGTATTCAATAGAATTTGAGCCTTACATAAAATTTAAAATGGATTATATTATCATGTATATCATTAATAAACTTAAATCTCCCCTTCCAATTTTATTGGCATTTATGATGTACTTCTAGGTGTACTTTGAGTTGTAGACATGTAGTGAGCATAAAATGATAAATATAATCAAGTAACATGACCTCATAACCAATTTATGTTATCTAAAAGTATTAAAATAAACTACTATGATGTTTCATATATTGATAAAATCCTCCACACTCCATTTCAATGCAGTATCCTCTTAAGAGGACCTGTAGGTGCACACCCATAAATGACTGTGTATACACATAATATTAACTATCATAGTTCTAATGTGATGTTTGAAATACCATTTCTTGGTTTTTATGATTTAAAAGTATGTTCACTATCTTATAACCCTTCATATACCTTTCAGAATAGGAAAAATTTGACTATGTTTCCATATGACTGTGTCTTTACTCAATACATGATCGTGAAAGACCTAGATCAGTGACAAGATTAATTATTATGACATGAAAATATGTATCAAAACATATTACATCCACATGAGACACTTTCAAATAATGAAACCTTTTTCAAGTATTGAAACTTACTGCAACTTTGCCTAGAACATCAATTTGAAACATTGAACTATTTGGCCCATGAAATCATTACCAACCATGAAATTAACCATGGGAAGAATGAGAGGAGAGATTAAAAATATTTTGGAAAAAAATTTAGTAATTTTATTGTACTTACTAGTTTAAACAAGAGATAAACCTATAAGGTGTGGGAAATAATAGGAAAAAAACATGGTCAACTTCTTAGATATGGTTTATAAAGAATATAAAACCATTATTTGAAATCCAATAATTAAATTTTTTTTACCAATTTTAGTATAAAACCCTAAAATTATTTGATTTGAAAGTCTTGCTACTGACCGTACCAACCAAAAACTTGTTGACTAGTTTCATGTGCATTGTGGAGTGATGAATGAGTAGAAAATTTTTTGACTATTTTTGACACTTAAAAAAAAAAAATAAAGTGTGGAAATGATTTTTAATAATTTGAATATCCATTCCAAAATATTCTCCCTTGTGCCATTATTTCTCATAGTCCATACACCTCTTGAAAATCCTTATTTTATAGTTGTTTTCTTGGTTTTTAGCTATGTCCTACAAGTTTTTAGTTCTAATATAACATGTATAATAGGTAATAACAAACTCTAAATTGGAAATATTTTTGGAACATATGTGTACCTTGAAAATTGTACCACTTGAATTTAGTAAAATGGCCCCTAACTGACTCAAAATGACATAAGGACTAACTAGACCATGACCAGGGATAAAATGACATAAAATAAAATTTATTTAAATATGAAACATTGTATTAAATTATAATATACCTCTATATAATATTTTTACTATAGGGGGTCGACCTATTTTAACTTGTGGTCAAAATGGTCAACATTCTTCATGATTTTGCAAGGGTAGTGTACTTGTTATGTCATGACCAGTAGCCTAATCATATACATTGGGCCATGGAGTCACCCGTGCATAGGTTTTAAATATAATTTTCATTGGAAACCACAAAAAATTTAAGGAAAAGACACATAAATAAGAAACATGCGTGTTCAACTAGAACACTTATGGAACACAACTAAAGAAAAACTCACACCTAACCTAATATTTACAATACTAACCTTAATTTACTCAATATAAAGGCTTCAAATGTATCCAATTTATATGGATATGAATATCCTCTCCATTTATCCTTTCTAATTATAAATATTTTCTTTGTTTACACTTGATGATGATATGTGGTCCACTCCATAAAGTGTCAAAATTTGTATGTCTACCTCATTTTGCTCTATCTTCATCCCATTTCAACACTATTTTGGAACCAACATACCCCCATTTTTTAAAATGGGGACCCTTGAGAAACCCTCAATGTAAGACATGAAAGTCTATCATATTAGGTTTTGTTAGAAAATTTGAAAGTCATCCACTTTGTTTAAAGGTAGGTTTTTGTAGTTTTGTTTTGATTTAAATCTGGGCTAACACTACTAATGAGGTCTATTTAGTTATAAGTTACAGGTTCTATGGAATGATTCTTAGGGGTTCTACACACCCAATCCCTAACAATCCCTTTAATTGAAATTTAAAATTGATAGGAACCATTTTAAAATTAATTCATGGACTTAAATATAAAACACAAGTTCTAGCTTAGTCATGTTTTTCAACACAAATTAACTAAGAAAATCAATGGCTTTGTTATTTCCACTTTTATTAAGTTCCCTATAACCTAGCTAATGTTTTCATGTTAGGTCCTTTCACATTCCAACTTATCTTAATACTTTAAAACTAAGGCCTTGATGTATTCATTAATACCATCATGACCTTAGTCTTAACACCTTAGGCCTATGTTTTTATTAACTCCCTAGTACTAAACTCAACTTCCATACATCTCATAGGATCCTATGATTTTCAATTTATCATGAAATTCAATTAGATGGAGTGAAGTTTATTGGGAAATTTAGCTTAAAAATCTTGCATCTTGGATAATCTGACAATCCATGCTTTATCATGACCTTTTATCAAATGGAGCACAACTTACTTGAAAAGTCAATAGGATATGAGGAGACTAAAAGATGGACACATGGAACCATTACATTTGAGATCTAAAAGGAAAGGGTACCCAATTGACATAATAGACAATACAAAATAAGTCTCTCAATCAGGATCCCATGGCTATCACTTGGTCATGGCATTTGATCTAATGGAGTGAGTTAACACAGAAACCCTAGGAAACCACATAAAAATGATAAGTGGAATCATCACATGAAACCCTGAAGGTTTTAAATAAATAAAAATTATTCATTTGACCATCGTCTAAATTATTAAAAGGACTAGATTGATGCTCGTAAGACTATAAAATTTAATCCCATTAAAGTAAAATTTAACTAGCTTAAACTTGATGCCTATGCAACCATCATCTCAATGTCTAAAAGCATGAGTCTAATAATTGTGAAACCATCAAATTTAAGCCCACTAAGATGAAAGTTTAAAATTTAAATCCACATGATCATTAGTTCACGCCCATGAGGGTGTGCTTGACACCCACAAGATTATCAATTTTAATTCAATGAATTATCTTACTCAGTAATAAAATTACATCCTAAGATCCTATTTTGAGCTCAAAAATGGTTTTACAACCTAAGGAATATGTCAAAAATATACTAAAATTGGATCCTTGGACTTGTATAATTTATGAAAGGGATCTTATGATTTTAATTCTTGGTTCAAACCTAGATGGAGGGGTCCTCATGACATTTTATTTTAATCATGGACCTTTAAAATGAGCTTATGCTAAGCATTATGTATGATGAATTAAGAAACATAGGCATTAGTATATAAACCTAAGGTTTATTAGTGTTTAATGAGCATGAAAAAAAACTTAGCTTAGGGAACTTAGGCCTAAATTATGGCTTTAATAATAGACTAAATTAACATTTGGGCACCTTTTGTAGATCAATGGATACTAATTTGTCATAACATTTGATCCAATGTCATGATGAAAGCAAATTAATTTTCAAAGGCCTATGAACTCACCACATGGCTAACATGTGTTTAATGCACAATTGATGAGAAGTTATGG
Source organism: Torreya grandis (assembly GCA_037957365.1). Taxonomy (NCBI): domain Eukaryota; kingdom Viridiplantae; phylum Streptophyta; class Pinopsida; order Cupressales; family Taxaceae; genus Torreya; species Torreya grandis. The sequence goes on along the minus strand of JARHVA010002477.1, from coordinate 1,691,954 downwards.
TCCATGAATAAAAGTGATAAAGGTGCAAATTATCACAATCACAAGGCTTGAGGCCTAGGAACCAATTGAAAGTTAAATCCCAGATTATGTTCAATGGCTCATACTAACCCAAGATTTTAGTCCTATGGCGTGAAAGAAAGAAGGTATTTTTGAATACCAATGGCTAGTATTCAAATGGAATTTATGAAAATGCTATGAGAGACCTAGACTAGTGAAACATGAATGGCACACAAGCAAGAAAGGAACCAATTCCAGATCTTGTGGGATCGAAAACACAAAGGTATAAAGGTAAAGGTCTAAATCAATTCGCAAACACATATAAGCCAAAGCCTAGATATCTTTCACCATTAAATCTCCAAATACTTGACCCTTTATAAAATCAAACCAAATGGATGTAATTTGATATAAATCAATCTAGAAATAGATTAATTATGTTTTTAAACATGAGAAAGCTTTCACAAAAAGCATCTGTAGTCAAGTGTGAGCAATTAATAAGAAGTAGAGACCATGCAAGATAAAAAATAATAATTGAAGGAAGAAGCTGAGATTTATTTAATGATAGGTAGTGAAGGCTAAATATTTAAGGATACAAATTAGACCTAGCCACATTGAACATCCATGGTGTTAGGAATTAGTCTAAGATAATATTTATGATAGAAAAATTTCATCCCATCTCAAGGGAAGAGTAGAGAAATACCACCACCAATAGATGACACAGTGACTTGGTTGCCATCTAGACAATTGTTCTCTACCATGCCACAACTAAACTAGAGGTATTACGCTATATTGATGTCCTTACCCCCATTTTTATTTATTATAGGATTAATGGTGAATGGATTATTATGGAGGGTAATTCAAAATAGGTATCACATATTTCCCCTTTTAATTTTAAAAAATACTATAAGCTCTTTCTTCCCCATGTGGACCTTCCTAAAATGAGAGAAAGGGCCAATAACCATGACCTGGAATTCATCCTGAGACAATAACTCCATTAAGGGCCTTACATATTTAGAAACCTTGATGGAAAGACCCATATCATCTAGTTTAAATAGGGTATTAGGGTGACTATGAATTTGTTTAATAGAGGTTATGGTGCCCATTTAACCACATATGTAAACAAGGTTTGGGTCTCATATGTGCACTTCTTGGTGGATGAAAAGCTTACCCATTTAATTAGAGATTTGATTAGAACCTTTCTGGCAAGTCAATTCATCACCATCAATAAAAAGACCTCCAAATAATTACACATGATGTCTTACCTACTTCATTCCCTTATCACTTCAATCACATTCCCTAGCATTAAGAACTAGTCCCTAGAGGGTAGGACCACTATCTCACACCACTACTCTAATTTACATAGCTTCAAGTATAAGAATCATATGTAGTTATCTATGACTACATTTTCCTAGTGATATTTGAGGCCATCATAGGTCTACACATGCCTAGGCTTCACCCCCTCATCAAAAAGTCTATGGATATGATTGGGGAAATATGATATTATCATGATTTCATAGTCATCAGGATAGAGGAAATAATGTCCCAGCATTATAGACTACCAATGTATTCCCCAAATAAACTTATTGAGAAAGAGATGACCTTGTATCTCATCCTTGGCATTGATAAGGATTGAAAGGAAAAGAGGAAAGATATGCTCCACCCATTCCCATTCGATATTGTTAAAATCCTAATTAAAGACTGGGAACAAGTGGAGGTTATGGTAACATATAGGAATTCATTTGGATTTCATCTAGATGAACTCAAGATGTGGGATGTAAAGAACAAAGTAGGAGAATGTTTAAAGGATAAAAAGCTCAATCTTGAGTATGTGTAACAAATGGGTGTCTATGACACCATATACAAAATATCTAAGAAATATGGGGAAGTATCAACCAGAGTCTAAGGTCACAATATAAATATATAAATCATATTGGTTAGGGAAAACAAGCCATCAATATAAATATGGTAAATGCACCCATTCTAAAACCATTTATTACCTAGTCTATTTGGGATAGCTCATGAACAACTTCAGATAGAGTAATCATAGTAGTCCCAATAACAAGTTGAGTATATTCAAGATGATCAAGGTAAAGGAAAGGAAAAGGCTAGGGAATTAATATTAGAAGAAAGACATGGAGAAGGACCCTTTCATTCAACCATGTAATAGAGGCCAACATCCCCAATCCAGTATGTTGAAATGATAGCCTTGGAGCTAGAAGAGACACTTGAGGGTGCCCTCAAGGAACTAAAAAAATCTTATGGATTAGGAAGAGAAGAAGACCCTTCAGTGGATCCCAAGGATGATACATGGAAATAAATTATTATAGTGGCCTCTCAAGTAAAGATGAAGACAAAATTAGCCTTAGTCTTAGTAGAACCAAGGAAGAAACCTAGATTGACCTTCATTCATCCCACTAGTGAAGTCAATATCTTCGGTGATGTACTTATCATCCATGGACAAGTCATTCCTAACTAGTTCATCTATGGAAAATTTCAAAATATCCTATCTCTCTCCTACTCATGGGCCATAACAAGAGTTGGTGTGGATGTACATGATGATATGAAGCCTTGAATAAAGGATATAATAAAACAATAGTAGGAGAGAATAATTATGATCACCCAAGGCTTAGGAGGTAATAAGATGGATGCTTAAGGAACATCTACTATTCCAAGAGTGAAGCTCCTATAACATCCCTAGTTTAAGGAGCCAGTTACCATAGTTCATTTCAATCTTGAGACATCAATATTAGAGAGAATGACGACCAAGATAACCATGGTTGGGATGGAAGAATTCACATCTTAAAAGGTGGAACCTTTTATAGGTTTGACACCTATTATTTGATAATATCTTGGTGAAGCTACATTACATGAAGAAGACATTGAAAGCTTGATGGAAGCATATTCAGAACAAGTGAAGGCTGGAGTATGGGGTCTAAAATAAAGAATCTTGAATTTAGTTAGGGATAAGGAGAACTCATAGACTCAAGCAATACTATCATTACTAGATTCCATCATTAATATGCTTGATGAGTCATTATATGACATGTTTGAGGCATTAAAGTCAATGAATATGAGGTAGACTATACTAGAAAACCAAGATTCATTGGCTAAGGACATGGTCACCCAATGGTAGGCCTCACGGGATAATATTTTTTAGCTCCTTAATGTTCAAGCAAAGAGGTAGATCCTAGACTTTAGAACCATACATATAGGACATCTAGGCACAAACTTGGGGATTTTTATTGATAAGGTTTATAACTTGAGTACATTACATACCAAGGTGATGAGGCTTCTAAAAAATTATAAATGGCTCATAAAAAAATTAAGAAACTTCTTGGGGCCATGCTAATCAATCTTACACAATCCACTGCCCTTGGCCTCATTAGTGATGAAGAGTTTAAGCATAGGGTCATTTTGGTGACTAAAAAAATTTGAGGGAAGAGTAAATTCTAGTTTGGATAAGATAACAAAAAGATCTTGGATATGATATTTAATATAAGTGAAAATGATCAATGAAGCTAGACTAATCAGGGAAGCCTTGGCCAAAAATGATAAATAATTTGATGAGCTAGCAGACCAATAAGAAGAGTGCATCATGAAACCTATTATCAATCTTGATATGGTTGATTAATAACATGAGAGGGATATGATAATCCTCCAATAACAAACAAGGGCCCCACCAACAAGTTAGAGGAATATTCTAGTTTAATAGAAATTAGGTAACATTTTATAATAGAATATTCCATTATAAAGGCATGTGATAGTTTGTTAGTATATTTGGCTCTAGGTCAGTATGATTTGAAAAGTCACATGTATTATACATCTTGTAAATATAGTTGTCCTTACCTATGTAAACCTATATTTTGTAAATAGACCGAGATACTACCTATTCTTCCTATAAAGGCATGTATCATGATTGTAAAAAGGGAGAGACTTCTAAGAAAATTTATATACTTAAATTAATTAATATAATTAAGGAATTCTACAAGGATTCTCCATTTTGATGTGTTAATTGTTAATATAGCTTTTCTCTCAATTGTTAGTAGAAGTCTTCAATTTTAAAAGTATATTTGAATTCTAAATAACATTATTTAATCATAGGGTTTTTGATATGTGCTTATGATAGATTAGCTAAAAAATTAGGTTCTACTTCATTTCATTTTTTCTATGCATTTAGATGTGCAACGGCTATTTAATTATAGTGGCAAATCTTTAAAGTAGACCTGGTTAGTACTTATGATTCTTAAACATTTTCCTTTTCAGTTTGTCTAATATATAGTAGAACCTAAGCTAAGGATATTTTACACTACATATTGGTTCATATGCATACTCAATTGAAATAAATGATTTATCATAATATTCAAGACCTAAAATGATAATCACTTATTTCTTTCCTACCTTACCCTTCTCTTTTGCTCCTTTTTATCTTATCACTCTCACTTAAAACTCATTGTGAATATCCATATAGAATAGTTTTTAGCTCAAAATTTGATCAAGATTAATTAAGTATCAGTATAGACTCATTTTAATTCATAGAGAATGGACCAAGGTGGCTCCCAACCACCAAAATAAAAAATATATAATGGGATAATTATCTTGCTCTACTGTTATTTCACCACAAACAACTAGATTGTCAAAAATTGTAACTCATGCCTTGAATTATTTCAAATTATAAAATGATAAGTGTTATTTAAAACACTAATAACACCTATGTTTCATTTAGAAGCATCAATAGTAAAGTTCCTAATGGTGCTATAAGGAGGGTTTCTTTGAATTCTTTAAATCCTTGCTAGTCTTAACATTTTTTGGTCAAAAATCTATGTACCTTTGTGTTTTTGAGTGAATTATTTGCTTAAAAGTATAAATATCATCAATATTTACATATTTTAACTCGCATTTTTGCTTCCTTAGACAAAGGTTAGAGTTATTTTGGGTTAATGTAGCTTAAACTTTGAGTGTCTATGGTTGGAACAACTCATTTTTATCGCAAGTTGACATGTCTTGCATAGATTTGGGTTTCTTTGGCCTCTGGTTTATAAATATAGTCTATATTCATGTAATTAAACATATTCTCAAGCTAATCTAATTAAATATCAACATCATTTACTATTTTTCATTCAAACCTTTGCAAGATACATTTAATGTGCATGTCTAAATCTTATATATTGTATAACTAGCTTGATACATCATAGTTCAGGTAAGATATTCAAATTTCAAGCTACAATTGTTTGTAATAAAAACTAGATCTCATTCATAGACTAGGGAGCCTTTACTCGAACTCAAAGTTCATCAACGGGTTAGATGTGACAAAGATAGGCAAAGGAGATTAAAGTCCCTACCAATATCACCCCTTCAAGGTACTTGTCTCTTTGGCCTTCACCTAGTTATGGTCTGGTTAGGAGGATCCTCAATTGATGTGATTGGTGTGTCCATGACCTACCAAGAAACCCTAAGAAATACTTTCCCACATTCAGCCCAATTGGAATAACAATTGTTAAAGATCATATCAAGTCCTTCAAAGCTACCTTAAGGTTTATGAATGTTATATATGAAGATGTAGCATGTAGGATTTTCACTTTCACCTTTAAGGATATAGCCTATGAATGGTTTTTAAACTTTCCTAATGATTATACTAGAAGTTGGGATGATATCAACAATGTGTTTACTGATCAATTTGGTAAAATTTTCAATCTATGTGTTATCTACCATCAATTCACCACTATCAAAATGGATGATAACAAAACTCTTAAATATTCCAATGCAAGGTTGAAAAATATGTATAATAAAACCATAGTGCCCTACAAACCTAATGGCATCTTAGCCTTAGATATCTAAAAGGATGTCATAGATCCTATAACCTCTATATTCTTGAAAAGGTCCATGCCAGCTATCACTTCCCTAGCCTAGACCTATGTTGAATCTATGACCATAAGTGATCAAATTCAACCTCAAGGGAAAATGGCACACTTGATCCCCCAATGTCAATTTATAGATTCCAACCCTTAACCTCTTCCTAAATAACAACCAAAATACCCTAGCTTTAAACCAACTACCTAACCTCATTTAATTTCCATTGAGCCATACAGATCTAAACTAAAATTTAGGATTCTTAAACCACCATTCTAATAGCTTCAATGCCAATGAATAGAAAGCTTTGGTGCTAATTACAAGTGCTAACAGTAACTAGGTACATATTTTTTAAACTCCTAAAAATGAGAATGAATGCATCTTGAAAATGGTTCAAAAATTTAGTATTGATTTCCTCTAATTACAAAAATAAATAGGTAACACTAGAGAGAATTCAAGGTGAGAAATTATCATTTCAAAGGTTTAATAGGCCAAATAATATATTTCAAAATGATAGTTTCCATAATAAAGCTAATGAACCATCTTCTAGTAATAAGAATATGGACATTAACTTCACTGGTATAGCATTGTCTAATTATTATAGGGTACATTGCACATCAAATCATGGTGAAATTAATTACATAGAGTTTTGCAAAGGCTTTGAGTATTTCCAAGAGGAGATGGATACATTCAAGGTGGTTCTTAATAAATAAAGTGGTGTAGGAACCTCATGATCTAAGTCATCAGATCAAGCCTTCATGGTTGACACCTTTGATTTCCCCTTCCAAGAGGAAAGTGAACCTGATAAATTCCTTGAGGAGCTCCAAACCTTCCAAAAATTATTGAAGAAGACTTATCCCCTAAGGAATATGGATCAGATGTATCCTTTAACTACCTAAACCCCCTTAAATAATTTTTAGACTCCTCTGGATACTTCTTCAAGCAATAATCCATAGCCACCATGAGGGCGTACTTCCAAACCTAATATTGAGGTTCCCAGTTCTTATGGTAAGACTAGTTACATCATTGTTTAGGACATGAAAATAATAAATTCTAATATCACATTGCATGAACTCACACATATCACTGAACAAAGGGACCTCTTATTAGAATCTCTATCCAATAAATCCAACAAGCCTCCTAAAGATGATCGTACCAATGTAATCATGCACAAGGCAAAGGCCAAGTCTTCCCCTTTCTTGCTAATGTTTTGAATGTTTGATAAGAACTTGAATAATTTCTTACTAGATTTAGGATCATCTACTAGTATCATGCTAATAGGTATATGCAAGCAACTTGGTCTAAAACCCATAAAATATTATAGGGCTGTCACCCAATTGGATAAATCTAGGGTAATGGTTGTAGGAGAGTTGTTAAATGTTCACATGAAATAAGCTTATAAACCTATGGTGAAATAATATATTTACATCCAATTAGTTGATATACTTGATGTTATGGTATCTTTTTAAGTAGGGAGTGGACCAAGGCCTTGAAAATCTATATGCCAACAAATTGCTCACATCTCTAACTACCTTAGAAGGGAGTCCCCAATCAAATTAGGGTTAAAAGGGAACCCAGAACCCATAATTAATCATATGATAATAGAGTATGGAAACTACATTTTGATAGAGCTAAATGTAATGTTGGATTAGGTGTTGGTATTATTTTGACTGACCCTAATAAAAAAATGTATCATTAGTCTTATATGATTTAATTTATGTGTACTAACAATTTTTTCAAGTATGAATCCCTTATTTTAGGCTTAAAATTTGCTATAAAACATAAGGTCAAAGAACTGCTAGTCTACGGGGATTCAAAACTAGTAGTTAATCAGGTAAGGAGTAAGTACCAGTGTAAGATCTCATACTTGAAAAAGTATAAGTTTATAGTATGGGACTTAATTAAATTATTTGATGCCTTTCGTATCATGTCCATCCCAAGGTGAGAAAACTAGACTATTGATGAGTTGGCATCTGTAGTAGCCAACCTCATGCCCAATCAAAATTCTGCTAATTTTAGTGTTGAGTTAGTCCCTTATCCTTTAGTACCTAATAATGTCAACCATTTTCAATTTTTTAATTATGACCAATAGATATTAGATTTCATCACCAACTCTAGAGCATTTTATGCTCACATTATTGATGATGTTAATGAAAATACACCCAGGGAGGACAAACTTGATGACAAGGTCATTTAGTTGAGTGACAATAAAATTCCCAGGGGAATGATTACTCTAGATAATATATTTGAACAATAATTTTTTTTGAGGCCACTAAGGTTCCCAAAATAATTGTGAAGGACTACAATGCTATTGACATTAGTTTTCATGATTAGCCACATCTGGTAAATGTTGGGATGGATTGTACAAACCATGAGAACAAAAAAGCTAAGGAACTCCTTACCCAATATAGAGATGTCATAACATGGTCTTATGGTGACCTAAACATATTTTATCCTAGGGTCATCATGCATACCATACCCCTTAAATAAAGTTTCAATCCATTCAGGTAGAAATAAAGGCATCTAAATCTTGTTTTAGAACCCATGATCTTTAAGGTGGCAAAGAGACTTCTCTATACTAGGACAATCTTTCCTATATTTTAGGCATTTTACCTTCAGGTTGAAACTACCCACTTTGGTGTGTTTTAGTTAGGAAGAAGAATGGAGAGAGTAAATAAAGTTTTCATTGACTTTAATGAAGGAGCCTTCTTCCAAATATCTAATTCTTTCCAAAAAAACATTAAATAAGGACAACTACCCACTTCCATCCCTAGACCAAGTAATTCAAGATCATAGAGGTAAGTGGATGTCTATCTTGTAGGAATATGACTTGGAGATGGAAACTGCTAAAATGGTAAGGTGTCAAGGTTTTGTTTAAATGATTGCTAATGCTAACCCTAGGTTGAGTATTAGGTAGGTGGATCAACAAAAATTTAAATCTAGTGAGTGGTATGACCCAATCATACATTTTATAATCAATGGTACTTGTCCTATAGGTTTATCTAGGGAGTAAAAAAGGGCCTTGAGGCTAAAGGCAGCTTACTACTTAGCCAAGAATGGAATCTTGTATAGAAGGAACATTGAATAAATCTACTTGAGATGTGTCTTACAAGAAGAAACCACCCATATCATGATCACCTTTCATGAAAATCTAGGCAGTGGACATCCATTTGGGAAAACCATAGCCTACAAAATCATTTGGGATAGATATTACTAGCCAACTATTTTTGAGGATGCCCATAAACATGTGAGGGAATGTCATTCATGCCATATTTTTAGCACTAAAGAACCAAAGGTAGTAATGCCTCTACAACCAGTCATGATTGACAAGACATTTACTCAATGGGGATTAGTATTTGTTGGGGTGATTAAATCCAACTCATCTTAAGGCCACAAGTATGTACTTACAACCATAGACTATTACACAAGGTGGACTAAAGCTATTGCCACCAAACAATGTAGGACTAAAGAGGTTATCAACTTCTTGGAGGAGAACATCTACACTAGGTTTGAGACTCTAGTCTCCCTAGTATGTGACAATGGGTTTGACTTCATCTCTATAGAAATGAATGAGTGGGACTATACCAATGGTGTCAATCTAAAGTTTACATTCAACCATTATATCCAAGGTAATGTAGTTTTAGAATCCACAAATAAGAACCTAATGAAGGAAATCAAGAAAAATATAGAGAATAAACCCAAGACTTGTCATAAGCTCCTTAAATATGCACTTTGGGATGCTAGGATAAGAATTAAGTAGGCTTTAAAGGCCTCACCATTCCTACTAGTATATGAATAGGATCATATTTTTCGCATTCCTCTCAGGTTTACCACATATAAATTTATGTAAGAATACAGGGAGGAGAGCTAAGAGTTAGCCAATTCTAGATTGCTAGATATAATTTAGATGGAGGATATAAGGGAGAAATCCTTTATTGACTTTAGTAGACATTAGGTCATAGTTAAAATGTGGTTTTACAAAAGATCAAATATCAAAGTGTTTAGATAGGGAGACCTAGTTCTCCTTTGGGATAAAGCATCTGATCCCAAGGGCTAACATGGCAAATTCATAAATTTATAGATTGATCCATACCAAATTGTAGATACATTGGGAAATAACATTTGTAATCTCAAATATCTCTATATAATAGAGTTAACATTTCCCACCAATGGGAAATACATCAAGAATTACTTTTATTTTGTGCCCCTGGGGGTCTTCATGGAGTATAACTATAAGATAATTATATTAGTATAGGTAGGATAGTTTATTTTCTTGTTCTTTCTTTCCTATCCCTTGTTTTTAAATAATCATGTACATATTTATTTTTTCCTCTTTCTTATTTCTATGTGTTTTATCTTCTCATTGTAGTATTGCTTAATTCTAAAAGGTCATTTTAAGATAACATAAAGCTCAAAGTTATGAGGTTTTTTGAAATGCCCAAAAATCTAGAATAGAGGTAGGATCCCCCATATAGTTTTTGATTATGTGTTTCAAATATAATCATGATGTTATATCGATAGAATTTGGTAAATGCTAATTAATGAATTGAATCATTTCATAAGAACCTAATTATGGTTTAGAGATCAAATTAATTTTAAGAAGACTTGAATTTTATAGAATGAAAACTCACACTCCCATGATATGTCCATATTAGCACTTAAACAACATCCTTTCCTAGGATAAGAGTTACAACCATGGGTTATTTTTTGAAGATAAAACATTTTAACAAATCATAAAACTTGGCTATTCTAGTTCCCAACCTTCCTGAAAGTAAAAAAAGGATCTAATAAATACAAAAATAAAAAGCTTATTTCAAGATAAAAATATTTCAAACCATAGGTGATTTTGGTAAACTCCACCAAGGATATCTATGCCTATTTGGAAGTGGATCAAGGCCTTGAGTGGATCCATAGGTATATCTGTCAAGGACATAGATGCCCAGCTGGTAGTAGAGCAATGCTCAAGCCTTCCTTGAGCTAAAAACATGGTCATTCATAAACATGTTTACTTGCTATCAAGTCAATGTTAATGATTGATGACATGAAACCTAAAATTTGTTTCTTAAACCCCATAATAAAATAGTAAGTGGAATCAAAAAACACACACAGTATGGATATTTCATGGTGTTTGATCCTAAGTTTGCAAGTGTAAGGTTTGTTTCAACCATAACCTGATTTGGATGATAAGATTGATCAAAGTGGAATAAATGACATAATTAATTGTCTAACCATAGTCTATAGGTTCTAAAATATGGATATGTTCCCCCTATAATTCACCATTTGTTGGGACCAACATAGCCCCATTTCTAAAAATTATGACCCTTTAGAAACCCAGAATGTAAGACATGAAAGTCTAGCATGTTAGGGCCTATTCAAAAATTTAAAGGTCATCCACTTTGTTCAAAGGTAGGTTTATTTAGTTTTTATTTTATTTAAATATATGTTAATTCTTCTAGTGAGGTCCATTTGGTTCTAAGTTGTAGGTTTCATGGCATGGTTCGTAGGGATTCTATACTCCCAAGCCCTAGCAAGCCCTTTAATTCAAATTTGAAAATTGGTGGGAACCATTTTAAATTTAATTTTTGGACTTAAATATAAAACACAAGTTCTAGCTTAGTCATGTTTTTCAACACAAATTAACTATCAAAATCAATGGCTTTGTTATTTGCACTTTTCTTAAGTTTCTTGTAACCTAGATAATGTTGTTGTGTATTTTTTTTCACATTCTAACTTAGCTTAAAACTTTAATATTAAGGCCCTAATGTATTCATTAATACCATTATGACCTTATTTTTAACCCCTTAGGACTAATTTTTTAATACCTCCTTGTTCCTAACATTAACTTCCTTACATCTTATAGGATCCTATGATTATTACTTTATCATGACATTTGATCAGATAACACAAAGGTAACTAGGAACTTCATCTTAAAAATCTCACATCTTAGATAATATGAAAATTTATGATTTATCATGACTTTTGTTCAACTAGAGCATAGCTTACATGAAAATTCAATAGGATGTAGGGAACCTAAGGTATGGAAACATGACACCATTGCATTCGAGAGATAAAAGGAAAAGGGACCCACTTGACATAATAACCAATAAAAAATAAGTCTCTAATTCAAGATCCTATGGCTATTTCATTATCACCACATTTGATTTAATGGAGTGAGTTAACACCAAAACCTTGGGAATCCCTATTGAAAGGCCAAGTTCCATCCTCACATGTAACCATAAAGGTTTTAAATAACTCAAAATTGACATTCATGTGACCATCATCAAAATATCTAAAAGGAATAGATTGATCCTTTCATGATCATAAACTTTAATCCCATTCAAATGAAGGTTAATAAACTTAAACTTGATGTTCATGCAAGCATCATCTCAATGTTCAAAAAAATGAGTCTAACAATCACATGATTGTCAACTTTAACCTACTAAAATGAAAGTTTGACTGACTTAAAATTGGCATCCATGTGATAATAAATTCATGCCCATGAGGTTGTACTTGACACCCATGAGACCATTGATTTTAAGTCAATGAAATATATTTCTTAGTGTTTGAATGGCATCCCAAGATCCTATTTTGAGCTGAGAAATGGTTCTACAACCTGAGGAAAATACACAAAAGATATTAAAATGGGATCCTTGGACTTAAAAATTTTATGAAAAGGGTCTTATGATTTTAATTCTTGTTTCAAACCTAGAAGGATAGGTCCTCATGACATTTTATTTTAATCATAGACCTTTAAAATGAGCTTATGCTAAGTATTATGTGAGATGAAGTAAGAAATTTGGACATAAGTACCTTAACCTAAGGACTATTTAGTACCTAATGAGAATGAAATAAACCGTAGCTTAAGGAACTTAGGCCTAATGTATGGCTTTAATAATAGACTAACTTAACATCTGGGCACCTTCTGGAGATAAATATTTTCCACTTTGTCACAACATTTTATCCAATTTCATGATTAATGCAAATGACTATTTAAATTCCTATGAACTCACCACATGGATAACATGCATTCAATGGGAAACTAATGAGAAGATTTGGTCCATGAAGAAAAACTCCAAAGGTGCCAAGTGTCATGATTTTAAGGCTTAAGGCTAATGAACCAATTAAAAGACAAAGGTTAGATTATGATCAATGACTCATGCTAATATAGGATTTTGATCCTATGGAGTGAAAGGAAGAAGGTATTTTTGAATACCAATGGTTAGTGTTCAAATGGAATTTATGAAAATGCTACGAGAGACCCAGACTGCCACCACATGAATGGTACATAAATAGGAAAGGATATAATTCAAGATCTTTTAGGCTCAAAAATATAAAGGTATAAAGGTGAAGGTCTAAATCAAATATAGAACATGTATAAGCTAGACCCTAGATATCTTTCACCATTAAAGCTCCAAACCTTTGACCCTACACAAAAGTGACCCAAATAGATGTAATTTTCTACAAATCAATCCTAAAATATCAATGTTTATAAACATGATAAAGCTTTCACAAAAAGCATCTATAATCAGGTGTGAGTAATTAACAAGAAGTAGAGACCATGGCAACTAGCAAACAATAATTGAAAGAAGAAGCTAAGCTTTATTTAACAATAGATAGTAAAGGCTAAATATTCAAGGATATAGAACTAGACTTGGCCACATTGAACATCCATTATGTTAGGAATTTGTCAGAGCTATTCTTTATGATACAATAGTTACATCCCATCTCAAGGGAAGAGTAAAGAAATGCCACCACCAACAAATGACACAGTGACCTGGTTACCATCTAGATGGTCAACCTCCATCATGCCATAGCTAAAATAGTGATATTACACTAAATTGATGTCCTTTCCCCCATTCTATTGATTATAGGATTGATGTTGAATGGTTTATTAGTGAGGGTAACTCAAAAGAGGTATCATATATTTCCTTTATTTCTTTTGAAAAATACTATAAGCTTCCTTTTCCCCATGTGGACCTTCCCAAAATTAGAGAATGGACTAATAGCCATGACTTGAAATCCATCCTAAGACCCTAACTCCATCAAGAGCATCACATATTTAGAACCCTTGATGGTAAAATCCTTATCATCTAGTTTTGATAGGGTATTAGGGTGAATATGACTTTGTTGAATAGACATTTATATGCTCTTTTGACCACATATGTAAACAATGTTTAGGTATCATATGTGCAGTTATTGGTGGAAAAAAATCTTACCCATCTAATTGGAGATTTGATAAACAACTTTTTGGTAATGCAATTCATTACCCTTAAACAAAAATACCTCCAAAAAATTCCACTTGATGTCTTACCTACTTGATTCCCTTATTGCTTCAATCATGTTCCTTCGCACTAAGAATTGGTCCCTAAAGGGTAGGACCAATAAATCACACAAATAATCTAAGCTACACATTTCAACTTAACAATCACATGTAGTTTATCTATGACTAAACTTTCCTAGTGATCTTTGAGGTCATCACATGTGTCCCCATGCCTAGACTTCACCCCCTCATCTAAAAGTGTGTGGAGATGATTGGGGATGTATGGTATTATCTTGATTTCATAGTCACTAGGATAGAGGAAATAATGTCCGATCATTACATACTAATAGTTTATGTCAAAAATAAACTTGTTGAGTATGAGATTATCTTCTAACTCAAACTTGGCATTGACAAGCCTTACAAGGAAAAGAGGAAAGGTTTGGTCCACCCCTTCCCATTGGATATTAGGGAAATCATAATTAAATACTAGAAAGTAGGTAGAGGTTATGGTAACACATATGAATTCATTTGGATTTTATCTAGATGAACTCAAGATGTGGGATCCAAGGAATAGAGTAGAAGAACATTTAAAGTAATAAAGGCTTATGTTTGAGTATGTGCATCAATTAGGTGTCTATGACACCATATACATCAAAGACAAAAAATATGGGGAAGTTTGGGCCAGAGTCTAGGGTCAAAACATCAAGATATAACACATATTGGTAAGGTCCAATAAGCCATCTAGGGAAATATGGAAAATGAACCCCTTGTAGTACCATTTATTACTTAGTCCATATAGGATATCTCATGAGCAACCTCAGGTAGAGCAACCATAGCAGTCCCAAAAGTAAGATGATAAATGCTAAATAAAGGAGAAGGTTATGGAAGTAATATTAGAAGAAAGACCTAGAGAAGGACCCTTACCTTTAACCATGCAGTAGAGGCCACCTTCCACAGTCCAATACATAACATGATAGCCTTGGAGATAGAAGTGACTCTTTAAGGTGCCCTCAAGGAACTATTGGAATCTTATGGCTTAGGAGGAGAAGAGGGCCCTTTAGTGGAGACTAATGAGGATACAAGGAAATAACTTATCCCAGTGGCCTCCCATGCAAAGAAAAAGTTAGAATTAACCTCGGTCCTGGTAGAACCAAGGAAGAAACCTAGATTGACCTTCACTCATCCCACTAGTGAAGTAAATCTCTTTAGTGATTAATTTCCCATCCATAGACCTGCCATTCTTGACTAGTTCATCTATAGAAAATTGCAAAAGATCCCGTCTCTCTCCCATTCATGGGTCATAACAAGAGTTGGTTTGGATGTATATGATGATGTGAAGCCATAGATAAGGGATATAATGAAGGAACATGAGTAGAAAAGAATTATGGTCACCCAAGGTTCAAGAGGTAAGAAAATAGATGCTTCAAGAACATCTACTAGTTTAGCAGTAGATCTCCCAAAACCTCCTAGTTCAAAGAGCTAGTTATTATTGTTCATTTCAATCCTAAGATAATAAGATTAGATATAATGATGACGATGATAACCATGGTTGGGATGGAAGAATTCACCTTTCAAAAGGCATAACTTTTTATAGGTTTGAACCCTATTACTAGAAAACATCTTGTTGAAGATTAAATACATGAAGAAGATGTGGAAAGATTGATGGAAGAAAATTCATAACAAGCCAAGGCTAGATTTTGGGGTCTAAAATAAGGAATATAGAATTTATAAAGGGAGAAGGAGAACTTGCAAACTTAGGCAATCCTATTGGTCCTAGATGCAATGATTAAAATGCTTGACTAGTCATTAAATGACATGTTTTAGGCATTAAAGTCAATGAAGATGAGGTAGAGTGTACTAGAAGACCAGGATGAAATATCTAAGGACCTAGTCACCTAATGGTAGGCCTCAAAGGATAAGATTAAATAGCTCTTTTATGTTCAATTAAATAGGTAGATCTCAAACTTCAAAACCATAAGTATGGGATATATAAGTATAATCTTGGGGATTATTATTGATAAGGTTCATAACATGAGTACCTGACATACCAAGCTGTTGAGGCTTCTAAAATATGATAAAGGGATCATTAATATAATTTAGAAACTTATTGTGACCATGTTGGTCAATATTTCATAACCCACTACCCTTGGACTCATTAGTGATGAAGAGTTAAAGCATAGGGCCACTTTGGTAACTCAAAAAATACAAGGGAAGAGTAAAGGCTAGTTTAGATGGGATGACAACAAGATTTTGGATATGATATTCAATGTTGGTGAAAGGATCAATGAATCTATAAGCATCAAGGAAGCCTTGGTCAGAAATGATGAATAATTTGATGAACTAGTAGACCAAGAAGAAGAGTTCGTCATGAAACCTACTATGGATCTCAAACTAGTTGATGAAGAACATGAGAGGGATATGAGCATCATAAAAGAACAAACATGGACCCCACCAACAAGTTAGATGAATATTCTAGTCTAATAGAAATTAGTTTACTTTTTATAATAGAATATTCCATTGTAAAGGCATATGTTAGTCTATTATCATATATGCCTCTAGGTCAGTATGATTTGAAAAGGCATGTGTATTATATATCTTTTAAGGAGATATTTTTGAGAAAATTTGTATACTTGAAGTAATTAATATAATCAAGGAATTATACAAGGATTGTCCATTTTGATGAGTTAATTACTAATATATCTTTTCTTTCAATTATTAGTAGAAGTCTTGAATTTAAATAGTATCTTTGAATTTTGAATAACATTATTTAATCATAGGGTTTTTGATCTTTTATTATGATAGATTAGTTAAAATATCTTAGGTTTTGAGTCATTCCATTTTTTCTCTATATTCAAATGTGCAATGGTAATTTGATTATAGTTGTAAATCCTTAAAGCAGACCCAGTTATTACTTATGATTCTTAAATGTTTTAAATTGAAGTTTGCCTGATATATAATGGAATTTGAGCTAAGGATATGTTACAATACATATTTTTTCATATGTATACTTAGTTAAAATAGATGCTTTGTCATAATATTCAAGACCTAAATTGACAATCACTAGTTTCTTTCCTACCTTACCCTCTCCTTTGCTCCTTTTTATCTGATCAATCTAGTTTAAAAATCATTATGGATATCCATATATAATAGTTTTTATCTAAAAATTTGATAAATATTTACTAATGATAAGTATATATTCCTTCTAATTCATGGATAATTGATGAAGGTGGCTCCTAACCACAAAAATTATATAAATATTATGGAATAGTAATCTTTCTCTACTATTATTTCACCACAAACAATCATATTGTCAAAACATATAACTTATGTCTTGAATTATTTAAAATTATAAAATGAGAAGTGTTCATTAAAACACTAAGAGTACATGTGGTTCATTTACAAGCATAAAAAACTATGTCACCTTCTTGGAATGTTTTTGAAGTTGATTTTTTTTAAAGAGACCTCTTCATTAGTATTCATTGATGTTTCATAGCTTGGTGAGATTTATATCTAGTCTCTTTCAATTCCATTAATTCTAATAACCTTACCTCCATTGGAGTGTTCTCAAGAAACTCTAATTGATGTGTCAACTCCAAGGCTGACAACTCTTTTTATATAGACATCTTATCCTCCCTTCCATAGATAATAAAAAAGGAGAATTCCTTTTTAACCTCTTGCAAATTATCCTATCAACCTATAAGGATATGTTAAATATGGTGTGCCACATTGTTTGATTATCATCCAAATTCTTATTGATGATTCTAATTAGATTCTTGTTAGTAGACTTAGCCAACCCATTACTTTGAGGGTAATATTTGGATGATGTACTCAAGTATATGCCATTTTTATTTTCCCAATCATCTATCTTAACACCCATAATATCAAGTGCATTATTTTAAATAATAGTGTAATGAATGGAAAACATTGTTATGATACTCTCATAGAACTCTAAGATAACATTCTCATTCGCTTCCTTCAATGCCACTACTTTAACCAATATTGTAAAGTAGTTGGTTTCTATGAGTATGCATTTGGGATGAGAACTTGACTGGGGGTTTATAATACCAATGAAATCAAGACCCAATTTCATTAAAGTTCGATCTACTTGGATAATATTAAAAATAATAGATACAAGATTCTATTTTCCTACAAAGTAAAGATATAGTACACACCTTCTCACCCAAGCATAGCAGTACATGAAGAGGCTAGGCCAATAATATCTTGCCCTGATGATCTTGGTAGTTGTGGTTCTTGGAGAGAAATGAAATCCTATTATTCTATCATGTAACTTTTAAAGCATGACTCCAAATTAATCATTATAAATTCATCTCAATAACACACCATTACTATCTCTTATAAAAATCACACCATCTACAAGACAAAAGGGAATAACTTGAAATATAAAGTATCTAATTTAGGATCTATTCATATCATTAAGATTCTCATAACTTTGAATAAATTTGATAACATCTTATGTCCAACTTCATAGAGGCAACTTGGGAACAATCATGATTGACTAAAGACTCTTGTTTTGATTCATGGAAATATAAAACTAGATGTTAATAAGGGAATTTACCCTTTATCAAATTTATCCATTTGATATCAATATCATATTCCATTACCTTATTAATCCACCCTACCCTCTTCTCACTAAGATCCTTGCTTAAAATAAAATCTTTGGTGCCAGGATGAGAGACCATAACACAAATCCTATTATTTGAAACCATATTCTTAAAATTCTCTAGTCTTCTTACAACAACAAGGACTTTTTTATTTATAAAGTTGTACTTGACTTCATAATTTTCCAAACCTTGTCTAAAGAATGAAAATGTTTTCTCTACACCTTCATCATTATTTTGCATTAGCATGGATAAGATAGTATCATGGTTAGAAAGTGAATACAACATGAAGCATTAAGAAAAAATAATATTAAAAAGATTAGGAATTTATGCAATTACTTTCTTAACTACTTAAAAACTTCTCTTACCCTCCTTAGTCCAATAAAAGGATTGGTTCTTCTTGAGCCTGGATATGATAGGATTCAACAAAGATGAAAAAAAGGTATAAACCTCCTTAAATTTGTTATCATGCCTAAAAGAATTTGTAGACATTTTTTATGCAAAAGTGATGATATGAATATAAAATATCTATCCTCTTAGGATAAATATTCAACCATCTTTGAAAATAACATATCCTAAGAGATTAACTTCATGCACATTAAAGCTACATTTTTTGGGATTGAGAGATACTCCATAATTCCTACATATTTCAAAAACCTACCTCAATTGTTTCATATTTTCATTAACATCTTTATAAAACATTGTTATATCATCTAGATAAACCAAAAACATTTCATTTATCAAAAATTTAAAATCCATGTCCATTGCTCTTTAAAATATGACATCGACATTTAAAAAACCAAAGGGCATCTTCCCATAAGAAAAAATCCCCTATTTTGTGGTCAATGTTGTCTTAAACTAATCATACTCATTTAATATAATCTTATAATAACTTGAATATCCATCTAGGATAAAAAAATGTTGAGAACCTAAAACCATTTGAAAAATTTGATCCATTGAGTGTAAAGGATAGTGATCTTTGAGTGACACTCTATTAATATCTATAAAGTCCACACAAAGTATTATCTCCCATTTAGTTTTTATAATAGGTATAAGGTTATCCACCCATGTTTAATGTTTTATATGAAATATAATTTCAGATTCAAGGACTTTGGTAAGCTCTAACCTCATGAGTTATTCAACTTTTGGGTTGATGGGCCTTTGTTTTTGCCTAGTAAATTTAACTCGAGGTTCCAATTCAATGGTATGGTGTGATAGGATAGGATAAAATACTTTTAGGTAATTATATTACCATCAAAATATATCATGAAATTATCTATAAAAATTAATAAAATCTTGCTTCTCCAATGTAAAACATACCTTGCCTAGTTTGAGAAGTTTGTCTTTGAAGATCAAGAATCTTTCATAGTTATCCCCTTTTATTTAAATACTTACATTTTCCTTATTATTTTGATCATATTAATTAAATATAATTTCTAATGTCACCAATAATTTATGTATCTTATTTATCCTTGGTTTCACAATCTTATCTTTAAACTATTTTTGGAGTCTTTTTTGGTTTCTTGAATAAAACTTGGCTTCATTCTTAAAGAAGTAGTCAATGTGTTTGTAACTATAAAAAAATTTAAAATAAAAATAATAATTAGGTATGGAAGGTTTTAAAATGATATTAATGTTATATTTCTTCCCTTCCTCTTTTATGGAATTTGTTGTATCAAATTGTGCTCCTATGGTAACTACTCTATCAGCATGATTATTCTATTCCCTTACGACTTATTGTATGTTGACTGCATTGAAATCTTGAAGAAAATCCCATACCCTATGATTATATGAATTGAATAAAGGATTATTGGAAAAAAACACATTTATAACTTGATGGAAAACTAATTCACTATCTTTATATACTTGTAAGTTCTTGATTCCCTTTTTCCTTACCCATTGAAGGCCATGAATCAATCCTTCATACCCAGCCACATTATAAGTGAAATTGAAATGGAAACTATATGAAGCATAGTAGTATTGGTTATATGAGGATAGACAACATAACACCATCTCTTTCACCAATTTTATATCTTGAAGCATCAAAAAACATTTTCCACACCTCATCATCCTTACCTTCTTCCTTGACAAGTAGAGGTGTTGGTATTCCTCCTTCATGTATATACTACACTCCTAAATTATTTTAATCCATGAAAGTATAAGGATAATGTTCATAAGTGTTGGTACCATAATCATAAAAAAAAATAAATAAATTACTTCAAGCTTGGATTAAATGTCATCATCTTTCATAGAATCCTTTTCCTCATGGACAACATAATTCAAGGTAAAACTTGTTTCAATGTAGCGATCAATATGAAACCTTGAAATAGGTTGAGTCCTTATGGTCACCTTGGCTCCATATCTTGTCCTAATTTTTAATAAATACCAATAATTTGATATGTATCCACATATACTGGTTTTAAAGTCTCTTGAAAGGCAAAATACAATGTGAGCAAGGATGTCCACCACAAACATGTCTTGGATGATAGGAAAACTAGGACAATCATGAAAGAAAAACTTCAATTTTTTATTAGTCCTATTGTATTATCAGGTGTACCATATAATTAGATAAATACTTTACTATAAGGCTCATATTTTAGGTCCATCTTATTATCTACAGATTTAATCATGACTGAAGTAGGATTTCCACTATCAACTATGCAATTGTGTACCAATTTATCACCCATAATGAGAGTAAGATAGAAATATGGAGGCTTCTTAGCTTGTGTAGATAGTTAAAAAATGGTGTTAAGGTCAGTTTTAATATAAACATGACCATTAATTTGAATTGAAGTTGAAATACTAGTAGGGATAATAGATAACTATTTTTGTAGAAGATCCTTTTGGATAGGCATATGAAGGACATCCCAAAGGTAAATAGGTGTTTTGGTATTCTTGAATGAGTCAAAAAAAATTTGATCATACATACATAATTTTTCATGGGACCTTAAAGTAAAGTAAGTGCTCAGAAATTTAGTAGTTTAAGTGTTTTTAATAGTCTTTCTGACATTCTAATTTTGAGGATGTGTAGGATTATTTGGAACTACCATGATTAAAACCATGCCTTATTGCTTTGTAGTAGGACTGGATACACTTATAGGAACATTATTTTATCCTCCTAAATAATTTATCTTAGACATATAATTTTATAAAATATAATTTCCTTGATTTATCACAAAATTTTCCTCAACTAGGAAGTTGGTGAAGATCTCTCCTTGAGGCTGCCCAACTTCACTTATTTGCATCATGACTTGATCTTCGAATAATAGGAGAGGAGTGATTCCCATTTAGTAACTAGAGAATTTTTCCCATTCTCATTATCATCCATGAATTTTACTTGATACCAATATTATCCTTACACCAAGTTACTATGCACCAGTACCATGTCTCTTGCATTGGTGGTGGAATTAAGATTATACACATTGGTAAGCCTATTTAAGTTAGGTTGTTATTGAACCCTTCCTCTTACATTTTATTATCCATATTTCTACTGATAGGAATATAGATTTTTATAAGAAAATTGTTGAACCTTAGTTTTCCTAGTTTAAGACTCTAAGTTTATGAATTTTTCCCTCTAATCAACATCATCTTGTTCATTTATAGGAGTAGTCTTTGACTTGGCATTGGCATTGGGAACTTGTGCCACACTTGGAGTATTAGCAGAAGTATAAGACAATGGAGGCATAAAAACCTTAGGAGGTAGTTTCTCATCTTAAATGAGGATATTCTCAGCTCTAATTTCAAGTTTATATGCATTGAGAAGAGTGAAACCACCCATAGATTGAAGCACGACAATAATATTAGTACCAATGGATCTCAAGTAGGTAAAGAACACAAAGCTAGTAGGTGGTCTCATGGGAGGAGGTAATATATACCAAGTATTTTTAAATATCTCATTAAAATCATGGATTTTTACTTAGTGCCTCTTTAGGTCATATTTAGATGATGTATAAGAGAGTTATGGTCACTTTCATTATCAAATATTGAAGTCAACGACACTCTAAAGTCCTCCCATGATGTGATATATCTATGAAACAAAGTCCTATACCATTAAAGAGATTTCCCTCTAAGGGACATGAAAAGGAATCTAATGGTAATAATATCTTCAATAACATTATGGAATCTAATTTTTTTTGAGATATCCCTGATGTGTTCACTAGTTTTAAAATGACTCTCACCATTGAATGTAGACACACTCTTTGTGGCATTAGGAGAAATTTCATCATAGGCTTGTATATGTATTGGGTTTTTAGTATTAAAGGAAGGAAAGGCATGGTGCCTAGCCATGTTTTATTCAATATCTAAAATTTATTCAATATATTCAACCTATTAACTTCCTTGGATAGAAAAATCTTCTTTCTCTTTAAAGGGCTGATTAGGATGAGGGTATTGAGATTCAAGAGGAAATTTAGGATGAATAAGTGGATCAATGGGATTTAGAACTCTTATAAATGATGACCTACTTTTAGTCATGAATCATGAAATAAATTATATGAAAAAAAAATGTCCTTGAACCATATTTTACCTTGAATGGAGTCACCAAATGATGAGTAGCACACTAATTTGTAGCTGATGTTGTCAAGACTAGCATTTACCTTAACAAGTTCTCTTGAAGGTAATGTGTCCCATTGGGCATGCCACAACTATTGTCACCAAATTTTTCACTATAGAAGAGGATTTTTGAGACTATTATATATTTGGAAAACATGTGAATACTTCTAGGTATGTGGTTTTACCTATAGATCAAAGTAGACCTCTAGGTTAAGGGATATCTCACTAAATATATCATGAAATGCTTGTCACCTAATTAATTAGTTGATTATAGAAAAGAGTTATAAGTTGAATGGATTTAAAATAATATAAATGGGTGATACACCAAGATTTTTTCCACATGATCATCATATTCTTATCGCTAAGCAAGAAGGCACACAAAATAACTTGTAAGTCTTAGAGGATTATAACATAAGTGTTTCAATATAAAGGTGACATGAATAAGACCAGCCAAGGTAAGTGAACCAGTGATCATATATTTCAATCCAAGGATAATTTCCAAATTTAAATAGGTATAAAACAATATCTACACTCTATATGATGTGTTATAATGAGAGCTTCTTGCATAAGACATGAAAGGACAAGGCAAAGCAAGGATAAGATCACTAAACTTAACCATTCATTACTTTTCACACTAAAAAAATGTGTTATTTAACTCAAAAATATATTTTTATAATTATTAAAATGAAAAATATGACATCAAGCTAGTAGGTCTTTGCCATACCAAATGTGGTATTAGCTTACAAGAACCAAAATGGTTGTTACCTATAGAATTGGAGAAATAAAAGAAGAGAATGAAGTCCAAGAATCACTAAGACATTTATAATACTAATAAAATTAGTTATAAGTTTAGGATAATGAGTGTGATATATAACATGTAAGGTTTTATAGAGAAAATGTCCCTCAAATGCATGAAACTCTTGAAATTTGGCACATGACTCATTATTTACTTAGAAAAATACCTTCATCATTTGGCCCTTTTAGAACGTCCCAAAACTGAATAGGGATATATATAATGATTTAAATTATATTAAGGTGTTATATACATGATTTGAAGTTCATTGGTATCATCCCTAATCATCAAGATTCTTTTGGAGATGAACCATCACTACCTGTAGTCTAAATAACTCCTCTTTCACTCACCCCTCACACTTGGCCTCTAAATTGGATTTATGTTTCCATTAAAATCCATAAATATTAGTGAATTAAAATTTTAAATATCCAAAATATACTTATATTCCTTTGGTACACCTTAAATGGCCTCTCACTTAGCATTTTCACTATCCCAATAGCTTGCTCCCTATGCCAATTTTGACTGGATGAGATGAAGGAACTTGTAAGAAAAATTAGGAGACTTTTTCATAAATAAATTGACATGAGGGGTTATATCAAGTCATAATACTTCTCCAAAAGTTTATTTCACCTATTGAAACCCTACCATACCTTCACAACACAAAATATAGTCAAGAAAATGTCATTTCCCCCATGTTCATATAAGTAGGGAAATCCTAAATTTGTTATGGAGGAGACATAGAGAGTGTTATGCAACATAAAATAAATTTTTTTCCCATTAAATATCATTTTGATATCTCTCTTTCTTAATTTTCTCCATCAGGTGATGAAGTAAGGTTTTAGAGGGTTTTATACTCTTTACACTCTTAGCCTTTGTTTATAGAGTTGTGATGTTTTAGACAATAATGAATTTCATGTGACTTAATAAACATCCTTAGAGATTTAACACATATTAAATATCCATATAACCATTTTACCATGGATTATTATTCTCATCTAAGGTTATAAATGAACTTGACCCTCTAGTTGGACTTTAGGCCTAGTTGAGACCATGTAGGTCTGCTTGCACTTTTATCTGTTTGGAATACCCCATTGTATTTATAACCATTGTGAATTATTATTAATTTTTTATATTTACTATAATATATTTAAAAACTTTATTTCAATGTTTAATCAAAACTTATCTCACTTGGTTATCCTCTTCCTTCAAAGCCTATAGGTTTGCATATAAAAGAAGGGTCATATGTCTGAGATAAAATGGAGGGACTTACATTATTATCTCACACAAAGTGCATACATGAGGGGTTTCATAAATTTATGAAATTTTTATTTATAAAATTTTATGGCTTCATCATGTCTATAGCACCTCTAAATGCTAAAAAGCCTGAAATAGACTTTTGACAATGATGACTATGTGCAAGCTTGAATTGGTCCTAAGACAAAAGTGTCTTTCCTTTGAATTATTTTGTACTAAAAAATCACAAAAACATAATATATTCCTATATTAACATGATAAAATGTGTTATTATGTTCACCTAAGGCTTAAATTTATACTGACCCCCTACATGGGCTTTAGGCCCAAACTTGGCCCAATATGCTTATTTGCATCCTTGAAGGTTTTAACTATTATTTTGTATTTTAGGAAATCATGGATGGTTTTAAATATTTTTATATATGTCATTAATATTTAAAAAATTTGTTTTTAATTTAAATAAACAACTAATTCAGCTCTTGTCTCCATTCTCCAAAATCTGTAGACTTACATGCTACGACAATACCCTTTATCTGAGACAAAACAAAGGGTACTTCCCCTATTATCCTCAGAAAGGTGAATATTGTAACATATTATACATGTTTTTGAGACCCTATTTAATTTTTTTATCCTTTTATAATATCATTATATTCTTCACATGCACCAAAACATAAAATAGACTTATGGAGGTGGACTATGTGCAGTGTTTTATCATGCAACTATAGGTTCTTGTTTCTAGGCCTCTCTCTGCATTATCTCGATGTCTTGATAATAATAATAGGTAATCATAAGTTTTTACTATATATAAACATTATTTTTATTCAAATTTCATTATCTATGTAAGTTTCCTTCACCTTTCTTTGCCATGTTCAGTCACAGTCAATTGTGACTATATTGTCTTGCTTAGAGAATGACACTTGTAGGTGTAGATTAGCATGGTTAGGCTTTGAATTTATTTTTTAAAGACATTTTTGTGTTTTTTTTTACCAATTTAAATCCATTTATACCTATTCAAGTCATTTAAAAACTTGACACACTCCAAACCCTTTGTTGTAGCTACAACCATATCATAGTTAGCTATAATTGGTTGTGTTCTAGTAACATGGAGTACTGTAGATATGCATAATCCTTGGAATCATTGATAAAAAATAATATATACTTATATAATTATTATAATCATATTAAATTATAATATTTTGGCATCTCCATATTTATACTAACCTGATGGATGATATAGGAGTTGGCATTTAGTTGTAGGTGAGTTGTTTCAAGGGAAAAGACAATTTGTAGGTGTATATTAGGCTCAAAACACTACATATCAACATATCTTGATGACATTTATGTTAATTTGTATGAATTTTCACTAAATAATATCATTCAAACATGAATATATGCCTCATTTTAAGTTTGAGATGTTAAGGTCACTTTGAGGTTCCAAACCTATATATATTATTATTAAACCTCAATGGACAAATATGCATATTGGATCCCTTCAAAAGCTATTTTAAACTAATTATATACCCTCATAATTTTTAAATTTTTTAAAAATATGTGGGGGATATGAGGTGAATTAATTTTTATTCATCAAATATCTTTTCAACATTGTCATGGGGCATCATAAAAATGGCTAGGTGCTCTATTTTGAGTTTTTAGGGATATTGTCCTTAAGTTCACATACTTAACTTTTGAAGATGAATTCATAACCTATTTTATTATTTGATGAATTATTCATGAATGCCAATATATTTTTAAAAAATTTATGGGATCCTAAAAACATGTTACACTTTGCCATGACCATGCTCCAAATCTCTCTATATAGTCACATGTAGATGAACATCTCAGGTTATAGGGCAGAGGATGCAGATATAGACATTATGCCTTACATATAGGTATTTAATTAAATTTAAGAGTTCCATAAATTTAAAAATGGATTATATTATAAATTATAACCTCAATCAACTCAAATCTCCCCTTCCAATATTATTAACATTTATGAGGTACCTATTAGTGTACTTTGAGTTGTAGTTAGGCAGTGAGCATAAAATGATCAATATACTCAAAGAACATGACATAATAACCAATTAATCTTCCATAAAAGTATTAAAATTAAATATTATTATTTTTAATAGCTTGAGATGGGCATCAATACTCCATTTCAATGTAGTATCATCTTAAGAGCACCTATAGGTGCAGACCCATGGTTGACTATGTATACACATAGTATTAACTATCACAGTCCTAATATGATGTTTTATATACCCTTTCTAGGTTATTTATTATTTAATAATATGTTAAACATCTTATAAAAATTCATATACCTTCCATGGATGTTTTCACACTTTAAGACACCATGATTGTAGTTGGGAATAAGCAAAAGTTGACTGTGTTTACATATGATTGTGTCTTTGCTCAGTACATGATCTTGGGAGATATATCTATGAGTGAAGAGTGATTTTTATGACATTAATTTTTTATAAAAAAATATTAAATACACATGAGACCATTTTAGATAACCAAACCCATCGTAAGTAGTGAAACTAACTGCAACTTCTCCTAGAACATTAATTTTTAACATTGAAATATTTGGCCCATGAAATCATTAAAAAACATGAAAATAATCATAGTAATAATTATAAGAGAGAGTCAAAATATTATATAATCAAATTTAGTAGATTAATTATATGAACCAATTCAAACAAGAGCAAAACCTATAGGGTGTGGGACATAATAGGTAGAAAAACATAGAAAACTTGTTAGAGATGGTTCACAAAGAATATGAAAAAATAATTTACAATCCAAGAATGAAATTGAATCTTACAAATTTTAATATCAACCCATAAAATCATTTGATCTAAAAGTCTTCTTACTAGTTGTACCAACCAAAAACCTATTGACTAGTTTCATGTGCATGGTGGAGTGATAAATGAGAAGAATGGTTTTTGACTATTTTTGTCACTTAAAAATCATGTCAAGCATGGAAATTAGTTTTATAAATATGAATATCCATCCCAAAAAATTATCCTACATGTCATTCTCTCTTATAGGTCATACACCTCTTGAAATTTCTTATTTTGTCATTATTTTCTTGGTTTTCAGTTATAACCTGCATGTTTTTAGTTATAATATGACATTTATAATATGGCATGACGCATTTTATGTTAGGAGTTTTATAAACTGTGTATCTTGAAAACCATACCACTAGCATTTAAACATAAAAAATCACCCCTAGGTGACTCAAAATGACATAAGGACTAATTAGACCTTGACAAAGTCTCAAACATCAAATCACATCTAATTAAATATGAAACACCATATTAATTTATAATAATCCTGATATAAGTTTTTGAATATATTGGGTTGACCCATTTTGACTTGTGGTTAAAATAGTCAACAATACCCAAGAAGCTTGATGAGCTTTAGAGATGAAATATTCAAGTCTAATCCATTATTTGCAAGGACACATTTCACTTCATGTTGCATTATTTAGACCTCAATATACAAAGGATTATTATGTAATAGGTTAAGATTTGACATATCAATTTTATTTAAGGTTAGTTATTGGCCTAGATCTAGGTGTCCAACCAAAGCTTGAAATATGTCAGGAGTTATGTCATTGAGAACTTTTGATTTGACAAAGAAATTAGTCAAGATGTTTTTATGGATAATAGACATATGCATAAAATATAAAATGAATATGTGTGTAGGCATAGTTTATAATTATTTAATAATGTCAAATGTCTCTTTTTGAACAACAATAAATGGCTTGTTCCATGGCAGAATGTTTGGTTGGATGATGGGTGAAGTGGTAGATCATTATGGGCTTGGTATGGTAATCCTTGACCATCAAGTTGTGATTTCATAATTAGTATTAAGTACATGACTAATGTTTCTAACAAATTTTGGTGGAGGGAGACTAGATAAGACAAGTCTTAGTTTCCAATGCACTTATGTATGGTCATGGGAATATGATGAGTTATCTATAAAAGGTATAAACATGGGAATTCTTGCTTGCTAGTTCTACAATATTATGCCAAGGAAGGATTACCAACATAGGTTGGTTCATTAGGAATAATTATAAATGGCCTTGTATAATTAGTAATTGGTCTAATATTAATGAAAATGGTGTTAATGTGACCTCCTACAATATGGCCTACAACTATGTTGTAGTAATGTGAAACTACATGATAGGTATGTTGGTTCTTTATACTATTTTGACATTAGTTCTATCTATTATTTTGATGTTTTTTATTCTACTACTAATTTTATTGAGTCTATTGGTTCTATTAGTTCAGCTTTGGTAGTTGATATATTTCTTATTGTTGTTACACTAGCCATTATTGTTATTGTTAATGATTGTTATGTTGCAAAAAAGGATTATGATAAATGTTGAGGTTATGATTGGATGTAGAATCTCTACAATCAAATATTATCTCTCCATTTTCCAACATAATTTCAATGACATGTTTGATTTTCACATAAATCTTCAAATTATGGCCATTAACTTGATGACATTCATAGAACTCATTTAGCCTATATCAGTTCGGAATGTCATCACCCTTAGGAATTTTCCCTTTAGGACTAGGCCATTTAATTAGGTTAGCTACAACAAGTTTGTGAAACATAGATTCAATGGGTTATCCAAGGTCATAAAAGGCACAATGAGTGGGTAAATTTATTCTTGGAGGTGGCTTTTGAAAAGGCATATATTGATATGTTTGTTACATTTATTATGATTATCTAGGTTTTTATGCTTGTTACACATGGTGTATTTGCTAGAAAGGTTGTTGGTTAGGAGTTATTTGAAAATGTGGTGTAGTATGAGTAGATGGTGTTTTCAAAATTTGGACATATCATGACTCTATTACTTTGTTACCTACAAAATTACTATTACTAGTGAATTTCTTGGGTTTGTCATAGTTATTAGCATGGGTATGTTATGACACTTACGCTTGAACTGGACATTTATTTTGGCCATTATTTTAATTTTGGTTCTCATTTTGATTTGATAAGGTTATTTTAATGGTACCTTTGTTAATTAGGTCTCTTTAAATCATCAAACCTTTCTCAATGATCTATTTTCATGTATGTACACATTGTAACTCTAGATTATAAGATTTCTCATTGTGTAGATTTTTTATAAACACAATGGCAAATTTTTTGTGCGGTACATTGTGGGTCAATCAGCTTGTAAGGGTTCTCCATCACTATAGATAGCTTGTAAATATTTCACTAAATTTTTTTTGGTATAGGTTAAATCTACCAATGAAGTCTTATACTTGAGATTATAAGATAAGTTTTGCACAGAGTTATCTAAAAGATCATCAAAATTAGATATGAAATTCTTTGGAAAATTCAAGAACCATTTCAATTCTTTCCCTATTAGGCTTAGTGGAAATAATACTAAAAGTTATGTGTTGTTATAGGCCACTATTTGGCATGTAATAAATAATTTTGTCAAATGGGCCTTGGTGTCACCTTTTCCCTTATATTTCTCAAACTTTGGTGGCTCGTACCCTAGAGGAAATGGTATCTATAAGTACTCCATGTTAAAAGTGTAAGAACACATGTCATCCAAATTGAAATTTTTGGTTTTTTTTCCCCACTTGAATTAGGGTAATTTCATCTTTCATTTATTGTATCTCTTGTGTGAGGAAATCATTGGGAGCATTAGCCTATTAAGGTGGAGGTTGGGTGGTCAAAGGTGGATTACTCTGACTGAGGTATAATGGAGGTATTTTTTGGGGAAAATTGGACTAGTTAGGGAATAGACCAAGAGTATGAATTCATGGATTAGGGTGTGATTGAAAAAATTTCATGTACTATGGTGTGATATTTTGGTTGGGGTTGGGTATGTAGGCCTGATGTTGGGAATACTATATTTGGGATATAGGTATATAGTTTTATTATTCCTATTGAGGTTGAATACATGAATGTTGCTAACTATTCATAACTTGTTGATTGAGGGGAACTTATGAACCAAGACCCTATATTTCAATTTGTGGCATTTTTTGAAAAAACGGCAATTGTTGACTAGTAGGTACTTATGGAAAATTAGAATTTCTTGGTTGTGTAAATACTTATTGGTAAATGGATTCATGTTGGAGATACAACATTTGTCACTAACTAATACTATTAAACTATTGGTTAGACATCATTTGGTTTTGGATTGGACATATTAGTCTATGATTTAAGAGGTATGTTCATCACAACTTAGAAAGGTGGAACATTAGTTGCCCCTATTGGGGTGGTAAGATGCTTTTCATTTGTTTCATGGGTATGTTTAGTGGTTCCTAATATTGTGGAATATTACTCATCACCTATAATGGTGGAGTAATATTCATAACATTTTATTGTGGTATGGCATTGGTTTTTTTTAAATAATTAATCAACAATGTTGTGTTATCGAAGATGTAACTAGTTAAGGATTAAAAGTAGTTATTTGAGGTTGGTAAGTAGAATTTCCTACACCCTAAGTTTGTGAACTACTCATGGTGGTTCTTAAAGTCACATTTGGTTATGGAATATGGGTTTGTGTGTTATTACCACTTTAGTCTAAATTATATGATGCTTGCATGTTGTCCACTATGTTTTGCTTATTATTTTGCAGAGAAGAATAAGACACTTCCTTGATAGTTGGGGTATTAAACATGTTTTATACCAAAGTGATTTTCATAACTAGGTCTAAACCCTAATTTTCTTGACCTATCAACTGAAATAAAACTCTTGTTGAATGAAGTATATTAATAAAAGGTGCATTTAACATGGTAATATGATTGAAGCTATTTACTAGGTTTTGATATATCTACTATGTTGTCTACATTTGAATGAAGTGGTCCTATATGAGGCCTCTTTGTGTGATAAACATATGAAAATATTGCTACAACATTAGTACAATGGAATTAGGGTTACCAAAAGAATCATATTCATATTTTTGATTGTAAAATAGGTTATACGGTACTCTTGGTAGACTTAAAAATTTATCATTCCCTACCTCTATAGCTCTATTAGGATCATAATGTTATGGAATTTTAAGATAATAAGGTTAATTTTAGACATTTTCCATAACCGTAGTTATGATAGAAAAATATTGGGCCATTTATTATTAGTCTTGCTTCATGTAAGGAGGTGTGTTCATAAAATAATTCACCAAAGGATATTGACTTTGTTACCCTATTTGATTATTATATGGTGGATAGGAATTTGTATCCTAAACAACATCATCTCCATGAGGGTCTTGAATAAATTCCTCTGTCATGAAAATATTTCCATATCCTGGAGTATATATAGCTCTACTACACATGTAGTGAGCCATGGTAAAATATATGACAAATGTTTCATGACAAGATGGGTTTAGAGTTATATAAACAATGAAAATCTATGTCTAAAAAGAAAAAAAGGGTTCAAAATATTTATATCTTGATCTAGGGTAGAGTTGTATCTCCAAAACATATATGCAAAGACTTGGTAAAAATAGTATAACATCAAATATCTAATGTTAAATGTCTCACTTAAACATTGTAAATTAAAATGACCTAACAACATGATCTAAAACTATAAGATCCAAAGATGTTCCAACTAGGTCTAAACTTAGAAAGGAAGAAGAGTCAATAGGTTTTTGGCCAAATGTGGTGTCAAAATATAGGATCAAAATAAGGCATATGCTAGGACTTTTGGATAAATATGACATCAACAACTAGACTTAAAATAAATAGATGATGATTAATCCAATAAATTTGGAATAATTTGGAAAAGACTAGGCACTTGATTCTAGACATAAACATGATCAAATTGGTATAAAACACAAAACAAAAGACAATTGAAGATAAAATGATTCTATCAAACAAAGGAAAAAAACAATATAGTTTCCAAATTTTAGTAATAAATTAACCTAAGTTACACAATTCAAATGAGAAAGATCTATTTATCATTCCTTACGAGATGAGGCCTAAATAGAAATCAATCAATGTTTGAATCCAAACTTATAAAAGATAATAAAAAAATCAACTAGGGTAAACTAATATATTAATGAACAACAAGATATGAACTTTTTAATAACATGACTATGATAAACAAATCACCCACAAGACATGAATTTGGTTTCAACAATATGAAACAAGACAAGTCTATTAAAATAATTTGGGTAGTGTAATAGTGTTACCATTCCCAAAAGATGTAATGATGATTTGTTTAAATACTTTTTAAGGCATGAAAATTGAATTAATTTTGGAATTTTAATGTTACCCAAGTCAATCAAGTGACACCCTCAATGTTTTGAACAAAAGTTTTCTAAGTTAGGGTAAGGTGTCAAATGGATGACATAATGCCTTCCCAAATAATGGAGTAATGTATACACAAAACTCATTCATGATGTGGTATAAACAATAAATTTTTAGATATACACACCAAGAAATAATATAATAAATGAAAAAATATAACTAAGTATATCATATTAGATCTTATTAAAGTGTGGCAAGTGGGGTTGACTAACACTTACAATTTATGATCATCTAGATTAATCCCAAATGTGGCTAACACAAGAAAAAATTTAGCATGAATTGAGTTCATATTGATTAACTAATCATCGAAGGGTTTATTCATTTGCATTTTGATACCATCCATATACTACTTAGTGGTATCCCCTGGTTGACTAGACTTGACTTGGGCCTTCATTATTAAAGGAGAAGTTAGATGCTCAACCCCCTAGTTGTATCAGTATGCATTCCCATCTTTATATATCACACCATGGAGAATAATTTAAATAATTCCAAGAGATGAAGCCCTAGGTATATTATTTCATATGTAACTCATGAGATGTAATGACATCCCCATCACAAGACAAATTGCATGAAAAATAAAGACTAGTAGAAAGGCTTTAGGGTTGCTTTTAGATCACCCAATACCATACAAGTTTTGATGAGATCCTATGAAAATTTATTTGTAAACCTTTTAATAGGAACTAAATTCAATGAAAATGTGATTTTGATCCCATGACTTCTATATAGGGCATTTGGGGAGAGTATACACAATCTATTATTTTTGTGAAAACAATAAACGACAAATAGTTTGCAAGTAATTACGAGTGAAGTCTAATTTTAGGCATCAAATTGAAATATGATGATTTTATTTACTTGGCCACTTGGATTAAGTGTGAAATATTTTAATATTTTCACAAAAACAAATTAATCAAAAAAAAATATGTTCATTTACATCCCAAAAGGCCAAATGTTCAAGATTTAGCTCAAGTTTGTTTTAAACATAAAAAATTAAGTGTTCAAGACTTAAGAATTTATTTTAAGAAACAAAAATGAAGTTTTTATAAGACTTATCCACTTCTAATTCCATTTAAACAAAAACATCCTAATGTGTAAGATATAACATGTTTATTTAAACACCAAAATGAAGTGTGATTTATTTATCTATATTCCTTTTAAAACACCAAATTGAAGTGTGAAACCATTCGAATATTGAAAATTTGTGTTCAAATCATGTCCTTGACCTTAAATTGTTAGAGATTAACCTTACTATTTGAATAAATTATGGTGCATAATTAAAACAAGTTTTACAAATAACCTATGCTAATTGATAAAGATCGATATTGGTTGCCTGTGAACCTGAAGGCAAAAAAACATAATGCACAAATATTATTTAGCTCAATGTTAGCATAAAAACTCAAAAAAATTGAAATAGGATGATTATATACAAAAAACACAATTAAATGAAACCAAGAAATAATGATTAGAAACTTTAGAAAGATTCAAAATCCTATTTCAAGATTTTGTGAAAAAATTATGAAGCTTGAAGGTAAAATGATACCATATTCTAAAATATCTAGGATAAAACACATGGTTTTAAAATAAAAAATCATAAAAAATAAAGTCTGTATGAACCCAAATGAAGCTCTGCAAGATGTCCTATAATCTTGATATCTCAATACATGGATTATCAGTCATAGTAGTATCTTGTAGTGAGTCCAAGCCATGGATTTTCACATATAAATCCATGAATTGAATTTTTAATCTTACTTGGCTAGTAAGATAAAATTTTGACATGAAAAATATTTGTTAAATTATCTAGAAGGATTTAAGAGAAAGTTTTTGGGGTGCACATCCCACCGATCATGCCATTTGTGATCAAGGAATCTAAGCTGGGTGGTTAGGTCATATGTTAGCTTCACAATGAAATAAAATTAGAATGAAAAAAAACAAAATAACATGCATAATATTATCTCACCTAGATCAAATGGAGGATCACAATGAAGAAAACCAATTGAAAAAACAAACTAAAATTCAAGAAAACATGGCTTCCTTACCTCCCTTGAATGTTCCAAGAGATTTCTTCATTTGTCTTGCTTGGCTTATGTTCAAGAAGTCTTTAGAAAAAGGAGTTGTGTGGCTCCTTATCCTATTAGAACCATGGTTGTTTGGCTCATTATTGTTTTATGTATATTGATGTATCAAAGTTGCTTGAATTATGATTTTGACATTATAAGACTATAGTATAGATTCATGCACTAAATCATGCATTGTAACATTACTATGTCCAAGTTATCATAAATGAGAGGCAAATGATTATATTTATAGGTTTAAAAAAAGGGCTTGGAATGGTTTCAAACCTCACCTTAGTTCATTAATTAACCTATTAGAGTTATAAGGTCTCCAAACCTCATGATTAACATGGAATAAGCATGGGTGAGATATTTTGGAATTTTGGACAACTCTGAAAAGATAATTATCAATTCCTAAGATATTATTTTATTTTTGAATAGTCTTTTTGATAATTCATTTAATTTCTCAAGTATGAACTAAATTAGGCATCAGATTAGGATTTTCATGTTAATTAATTATTTTTATGCATTTGAACATTTTTTAGGATTTGAATTAATTGATTTGTGCATTTGCTCTATTTAATTGATTTATAGGCCAAATTGATTTAATTTCATGTTTATGAAGCCAAATTGTAGATGTTTATAATCTATTAGGATAGATATTCAAAGGTTGGTAATAATTTATCTAAATTATGGTATGAAGCCATTGTGGCCAATTTTAGATGTCTAAAATGATGAAATTCAATTCTACAACAAGATGAAGGTCTTTCAGATGCCTATGAAAATTTCACAAAGAGGCCAATATGATCCTTATATTATGAGGTTAGAAAAGTATAAAATTAGGTATACTGAGATAAAAATGTATCCAAAGGAGAGTTACGAATAACTAAAAATAATAGTACTTAGAAGTATTCTGTTGTAAAATATTACATGGAAACCAACTTCTCGTATGGACATGGGTGGACATCCTTTAGTTCTAAATGTTACATTTTATTTTTCCATTATTTCTTTTCATCAATGAGGTCTATCACAAGTGATTAATTATAAATTTTCTCTTCCTCATATGTATGCTAAAAAAATACCTCTAGTGGTATCTTACGTTTAAATAACTCTTCCTAGTACTTTTCAATCTCTAAGGTTTACATTGCAAGAGAGGCCACAACATATACCACATATTAAAGAATCAAATTTGGACATAACTTATTCAACTAATTTTGAAGATGAATTTTGAAAGGATGATATAGAATGGTAACATGGTCAAACATATTTCAAAATATTCATGTAGAGGTAAGTTTTGATACATTTATCCCTATTTCTCATACTACCTATGTTACAATTGAAGAAAAAACAAATGTGAAGGATAAAGGTCCGATTTTCAATATGAAAACATGCAAAGAGGATAGTGTAATGCAATTTTTTCAAATTATTCAAAGATAAGAAAATTAAGGAGGAACTTCTGAGTATATTTTTTAGGAAGCAAAAAAGAGACCCAAGATGTCATCTCAAAAGGGTTTTTTAAGGGCTCATTTTCTAGGGAAATGGCCTAAGGTCTACCTCTATATTATGAGGTATATCATGCTAGAGGGAAAAAACACCATGATTTTTTCCCATCACTTCCTCCTCAACCATTTCAAAGTCTATACCATCAACATTCTATTATTCCTCATATAATCTTTGGAAACCTTAGTACTAAATATCAAAATGAACCCATCGACTAATTTAATCCATCAAGGTATTATTTTGTTTCTCATTAAGCATGGGGTGTTGTAGTGGTCCAAGATTATCACTGAAAGTAATTGACATGCATAGTGAAAAGTAAAATTCTAAAGAAGTGAAAGATTACTCTATGGAGTTGGATTATGGTAATGAAAAGGAGGAGCAAAATGATGGGGATTTTATTGAACAATGGAAGGAAGTTCCAAAACTAGATTTGTGGAGTCTTATCTTTTTCTTTTTGATAGCTAGTAAAGGTAGAGGGGCTTCTATTTATAATGATAAATAAAAAATTATAGACTCCATCCATAATTTTCACATAAATATGGTTATTAAAAAGAATTTGTGTGGAAATATTGTAGATGAATTTGAGAAGTTTAAAGGGATCCTAAGTCATGATTCAATAGCTACTAATGTGGATAAGGAACATTCAACTCTAACTCCATAGGGTAAATCTACTCAGAGCTATAGTGAGAAGGAGGTTTCCTAGGATCATAAGGAGGGGAACATAGAGATTCACTCTTTTGGCATCAAATGTAGAAGACTGGATGAAGGTAACAACTAGTTTATTGGTAGTCAAAATAGAGGAAGGAATAACAAAGGTGTTAGTACTGAGACCAAGAAGTTGGCCTTTAATTCTAAATGAGATTAGTTTGTCTGGCTCTATTCTTTTTACTATCCTTAGGGATTTTGGTTGATAGTTGGTGTAAGTTTGGTGACAACGGATTTTAGCTATCGGTTCCATCCTTTGGACCCTTTTTGTTTTTTTGCTTTGTCTTGTTTGTCTTTTAGTTGTCTATTGTAAAGGGTATGATCCCCTTTAACCTATTTTTTAACCAATCCAATATATATGTATATATATATATATGTATATGTATATGTATGTATGTGTGTGTATATATGTATATGGATATGTATGTATGTATATTA
Source organism: Torreya grandis (assembly GCA_037957365.1). NCBI lineage: Eukaryota > Viridiplantae > Streptophyta > Pinopsida > Cupressales > Taxaceae > Torreya > Torreya grandis. The sequence goes on along the minus strand of JARHVA010002477.1, from coordinate 1,653,669 downwards.
TGTATATATATATATATATATATATATATATATGTATGTGTGTGACTATATACACACACACACACACATAATACACATACATACATATACATATACATATATATATATATATATATATATGTATGTATATATATATATATCTATGTATGTATACATATGTATATATATATATGTGTATGTATGTATATACACACACACACACACACACACATATATACATACACACACACATATATAGATACATATATACATATATATATATATATATATATATATATATATACACACACACACACACACACACACATATACACACACACACACACACACACATATATAGACACACACACAGATAGATACATACATACATACATATATATATATATATATAGAGAGAGAGAGAGAGAGAGACACACACACACATATACATACATACATACACACATATATATATGTGTATGTGTGTGTGTGTGTATATATATATAGACACACATATACATATATACATACATACATATATGTACATACATATACATATACTTACATACATATATATATACATGTGTGTGTGTGTGTGTGTGTGTGTGTGTGTGTTTATTCAATATACATACTTCTATTTGTAATCACATTTCTTCAATTTACAACTTAGTTTATTTAACTTCTAGTTTGGTTATCACTTTAGTTTTCACTACCCAATAATTTTAGTTGATCCTTCTATTATTTCCTTTTTTATTTATAATGTATATGTTTAATATCTTAATGATTTAATTTACATTATTTTTTATTCACTTAACATTTCCCTAATAATACAAAATTTATTCTAATTAGACAATTCTAATAAACTTTAAAATTGATTGCACAATGTGTTATTTTTTCAACTTTTATGGACATTACATTATCAAGCCCATTTGATTCTGTATATTTGTAGTTAGGTATATCAGTATTTGATGACTTCATTTCCAAGTCTACTTTTTCAAACTATCCACCATAGATTCATGCTTTAACCTGGTTGAAACTAAAACTTCTTGTAAGTACTTTTATATCATCCCATGTGGTCACCATCATTAAAGACTCTACAAATGTTATAAAATACATAACCAAGAGACCATATTTTTTAGGGTTTATAGAGATAGGATGGTTCATATAATGTTATCTACATCTCCACTTCCCACATCTATAAGCACATCCAATTCACTTGACCCCTCATGCCACCTCCACAATCCACTTCATCCCTTTTATTTTCATCCTTTGAGTTAACCCCATTTGTTGGACCTATTTTGAAACTTCCATGGATGGAACAACTACAAATAGATAAATTACATAGGAATAATTTAGTTATAATTTAAAACCCTGAAATTAAACAAGAATTTGAAGAGGAAATAAACTAGATGAAAAGGATTATAAGTTAAAATATGTAAAGTGGAGATAAGAAAATTGAATTACAAAGAAAGGAAGATATATTCACACTAAGAAATAAATGGAAGATAAGATATATAAAATGCTACAAATTTAAAGAAAAACCAATTTATATAGTCAATGCTACTTGTGGGGTTATCAAGAAAATGTTTTGTTGTATGCATCAAGATAATAAGATATTAGAATCTAATAAAAAGGTGGAAGCACTTGAAGACATAGTGGACAAGATATATAATACAACCCTATCCCTATATGATCTTAGGCTTGTTATACATAAATTTAAGGATGAATCCTATCCAAAATGAGGCACCGTAATGAATTTTTATGAATCCTTGAGGATAATATAATCTAAATTATATAATGTTTCTATGATATTAGGAGAAGAGTCTTATTTTGAGCTCAATATAATTTCACTCAAGGATAAAAATCTAGCTCAAAAGTATATAAATAGTAATATAGATGATATCATATAGTGACACAATCATATTAAAGAGTTGCTTACCTAATTAACAACCTAATAGAAAAAATATTTTAATTATTAGGATATATGCTTATCTCTATTGTATACAAAACACATAATCATGTGTAAAATCATACATCTCTTAATGGCTAGCTTGAGTCCTCCATGAGGAATTTTAGAACACATTTTGAAAAAACTACTATTGTAATTAGTGGTCAATTCATTCCCTTGTTTAAATTTTCTTAGGAAAATGTGAACCAAGCCTAAGCACTTAATGAATCTTTTATAGTTTTAGTAAATCTACTTGTGAATTTTTTGTGTAAAATCAATACTTTATATAAAGAGCCTATTAATAATTTTTGTCACAGAAGCATATCATAAAACATTATTAGTAGAGTATAAAAAGAATAAAGAGCAAGTAAATTTTAAGGAACAAGAGAAATTGGTTACCTAAGTAGGAGTCAAATAATTACAATCTCAATCATAGATAGATACATCTTCTACTTTAATATATATATTTGTAGACAATTTAGATAGAATAGTATTTTATCAAGTTAGATTTGTTTCAGTTCCCCTACATACATCCACAAGTTATACTTTAGTTTTTTTAGATAAGGTAAAAAAGTTTTAAAGGGATCCTATAACCCTTACATGAGAGACAAAGACAAAAAAAACATAAAGTAGGGACAAAGTGTAATAGGCGTACTATTAAGGAGATGACAAAAACCTAATTTGGACCTACACAAAATTAGTAAGAAACCCAACCCAAAAAAATAGAAATAGATAATACATGACATAATTAGACTACCTTACTAGTCTTCAAGCTCCTATTGGGAGGTATCTTTGGTCTTATCATTTTTTCTTCCTTATAGAGATATATTTTTAATCTCCACCATATTTTTCATGTTTCATCTTGTTGTTTTAATAGGCCCCTCTATTGCTCTAGATTTTGGTGGATTATCTTGAGTTTCATTAACCTCATACACCTTATCCCTCTTATTATTCTACATATTTTTATTACATTTCCTTAAAATTTCCTCTTGATGATTTTGCGTCTTATATTCCTCTATGATTGTTGCCTCAAAATTGATATTGAGAAAACCTTTCATTTTCCTCCAAACCTTTCCCCTACTACCACCTCCATCTCTGGTTAGGACAACTTCTTATTTTAACCTTTTAAGACTTAGTTAATGTAAATCCTTTGTTGTTAAAGGATTGATTATAGTAAATCAAGGTATAAATATATAATAAATAAATCCACTAATTTGTTACAAAATTGATTAATTTTGACCTTTCTAAAAATACAAATAAATAATGTAAATGAGATCTTAGCTAGATAATGATTGAGACAGATGATCAAGAAGTTGAAAACTAAGGTAGAGTCTAGTATGAGTATCATAACTAGGATCCATGTGTCAAAACCCCTCCTAGATAGTGGTGCCCTTATTGGATAGTATTACCATAAGTCACTAGTATCCTTATTTTTTAGTAGTGTCCTCTAGCCAAAATTATTTTAAGATTTTGTGTGTACCTATTTCTGTGTCTTTAAGGCATGTTACTACATGCATGAGTTCTAAAATCTTGTAGATGAACTATCTTGCTTGAGTTTATGATAAAACCATAATCCTCCATGTTGTTGGGGAATCCAATTGATACAAGTATAAAAGTGTGTTTGTTAGTGGGGTATGTTCGACATCCTCAACACCCTACTATGATGATAGTTTACTACATACCAATACTTCAAAGAGGGATCAAGCCCAATATAGTTATATCAGCTAAGTGTTGGTACAAGTTCAAGTGAATCTAGTATGATGGTTAACTCAAGTTATTTGAATGTGATTGAGACTATAAATATGAGTAATTAAATATTAGGAATGTTTTATATGGTAGCATGCATAAGTAAGGTAGAATAGATACCAATAACCTTAGTTTCACCTAAATTATTCTATGTTTGCATATGTAATTTGTATATGATTTCCATCAAGCAGTTATAGGGCTAAAATACATGTATATATATTATTATGGTACGTATGTGAGTGATAAAATAGGTCTAAGATGACCCTAAGAGGTCTAATATTTGAAAATATATTTGTTTGTGAAAAAAAAAAAATTAGGATAGTTGTGCCATGTGGCACTACTATACCTATTATAGAACCAGTGTCCAATTTATAGAACCTAAGGCATGAAAGGCCAGGATGTAATAATGAGGGTATATGACTACTTTATAGATTAATATAGATGCATGTGGACCACATAAATGTTGGATAAGTGAGAAAATTAGCCTTATGATATTCTTAGGGCTACACTAGGCATAGGTGGTCTAAAGTAACACTCTTAGTAATCAAGTATAATTTTTAGGTGATTACATTGCTCTCCCCCCCCGCCCCCCGCAAACTTATTCTAGAAATGTAACTAAGGGAAATGATGAAGGTAAAGGGAAACTAAGCATACCTAGACTTACCTAAGAGATGAAGCACATTATTTTAGATCTAGTTCTATGAAGCATGCTATATTACATGTCCTACAAGAGAAACATGCATAGATTATTCCTTAATTAAGAGATATCAAAATAAAAGACAAAACCAAGTAAATAAATAAATTTAAAGTTAAAAAGAGTAAAGTGATAAGAGAGAAGAAAGGAATGAATACACATCACTAGGTACACAGACTAATGGATAAACTTGGTGACAACCTATGTGTGTATATATATAGTGATAAATCACTAAATAACATAGACTAATATAATTTCTTGCTCAATCCTCTAGTGTGGATGGATCAATAACTCAATTCAATTTTTATTCCATCATTTCTCACCCATAATTGGTGGATATTGACCTACAAATAGCTTGTATTGGACTGATGGTGTGTCTAACCCTCTCCTATAGGTGGATGAAGAACTCAAGTAGATTATGACTCCATTATTTCCTAACTATTTATAGTATATGAATATAAAATTAAAACTACATAGTGTAACTATAAATGTCTAACTGGAGATATCTAACTAGAGATGTCGACTCTATGACCACTCAAGTATATTAGGTAGCTCTAAACCATTTGAGAATGCCAAACACTACATATGTATTAAGGCATGAAATATGTGTGCAACATGGAATATGATGTCTGATGTATACATCATAGAGATTATTATGGATTTTATTATTTCATATGATCAACCAATGTATAATTGATCAAATGGAAATAATGTGCCAAGCACATGCCCCCAATCTAATATCTCATCATATGGATTCTAGATTGAGTTGTAATAATCTATATCTGAGTATCTACATTATAAATGGGAATGCTAATATCATTAATGATTTCCATAATCCAAGAAAGTTGGTATTAATTTGATCTAAACTCATCTAATACTACTAAATCTATAGCTAAACTTATGTAACCCTAGAGTGTACCTATTGAATTTTTCTACACAATGTAGATTTTAAAAAAATTAAAGATACTATAAAGTAACACCATACCCTGGATAGTAGTTTCATGTGGTTTTAATGTCCCAATTTTGGCACTAATGTTTAATTATTATATTTTTTATGCAACTATACTGATCTATATGTCACTATTTATCACTATGTTTACCTAAGTCTAATTTTTGTAATCTGAGCCTATGTGTTGAAAAATGTATTGTCAATGCATTCTGATAGCATTAGATTTATGACAAATCCCTATGAAATCCTCTTATTTTTATGGGGTTTATACATGCGTAATAACTCTACTTGAAATCAAAAACTTTGTAAAATGTGTGTTAGCTAGAACATATATGGTATTTATGTTTTAATATAATATAATCTGCATATATAACATAACAATGTAGATAATATGAGAATAATTCTGTAAATTGAACGTATGTTATGTTTAGTATTTATAACACCTTCAGGATATAAATAATAATGTATGTAATAGAAAATCTAAGTAGTTACTAAGTAAATACCTAGGGGGGTGGGGTATGATGTCCTTCACAATGCCTAAGTAGGAAGGGGGATGCATGAGGTTCCTCATGGAATATAAAATTGGATTGTGTAACAAGCAAGAGATAAGTGTCATGGTCATGATTCATAAAATAAATCATAAATACAACACACATGAGGCATACAAAGTAGGCTAAGGTGACATAATACAATCGACATGGGAACATGTCACTAAATCTAAGAAATCAAGACATAAAAGACATGTCAAAATGTCCACATACCCAAATAAGAAGTAAGTTGTCTTAGATCCACATAGAAGGCCATGTTTAAATATCCAGATACACAATCAATAAAGCATACACAAGAACATGGTAACATATCCAAATCATACATATTATGAAAAGCAGTGGCATATAGTTGAAGAGTAATGGCACATTTAAATTCAATTGAATATAAGAAGTATATAAATAGAATAAAATCTAAACTAGGAAAGTTATAAATTAAATTATAAATGAACATGTAATATAAATTTGTGTAAGAGCTAAGATGTACATATATTGAGTCTAAAGTGGTAGTATCTAACAAAAAATATAAGTGAGTATATCATGATCAATATAAAGATATAACAATGCTAAATCTATGATGTAGAGTTTAGGAAGATGTAACTTGGTAATCAAAACTATGTGTAACTGCCACTAAATGAGTGAATATGTCAAATCAAGAATCTCTATTTTTGTGTATATTCCCCTAGTGGGTATATAATAGCAAATCTAGATTGGTGTAGTGGACTTGAGTCCTATAGCAATTTGAAAGCACTAGAGAAGAATAAGTAAAGAATGTATGTATGATAAAATTAACTATAATAGGATAAATACCATATGTAGTGTCTAGAAAGTATAAAAAGTTTAAACATGGAAATGCATACAATCTATAATTTTTGTATCTTTTGGGTAAATATTTGAATGTTTTTGTGTTTTTGAAATATTATATTATTTTCATATTTTTTGGATATAAGGTATGTACAAGCACTATGAGAAGAGTTTTTTATTTTTATATGTAAAATATCCTTATATGCATTATTTTAAATGAATTTTTAATGGCCTTGACATTAAGGGAAGCTAGATGGTATAATTTTGGGCTAAGCTTTTCTATGTTCAAATATAGGCTCATCTAATTTGTTTTAAATTTTCCTTTGTTCTATTCATTGGCATTGACATTTATAAGATTTTATTTTAAAACTAGATTATTGAATTTAAATTTCCTATTATGAACATGGTTATTGTAGGTCTTCTAGATTTGTTTTTGATATGCCATTATATGTTCAATGGATTGAATACACATGTGATACAACTATTATAATTCATGAAGATGTCTCTCTATATTAGTCATATATTATGAACCCTTTTAAGGAGACCCATAAGTATGGGATCTATAAATATAGTGGGATAATGCCATATAATAGTGAATAAGGAGTAGCTCTTGTTAATGTGCAAATATTGGTGTGGTAATCCCATAGTGCATAGACAATCTGATTGTGCCAATCATCACCAAATTTGGTAACTAATTTTTTGAGGATACTGGTGATTATCTTATTCATTGATTCTTATTGACCATTTCCCTATGTGTAGTATAGAGTATAGAATGTGTGTTGGATTTTATATTTAGGGAAAATTTTCTTCACTATTTTATTTTTTAAAGAAGTTTCATTGTCTGTGATGATGGATATTAGGAGACCAAAGTGGGAAATAATGTTGGTCATGAGAAAATAGTATATATATTCTCATTTTATGGATTTTATTGGAATGTATTCCACCCATTTTTTAAATTATTTTGTAGATATGATAATGAATTTTTAACCTCCTACATTTTCTATATTTATCTTATTGATTGGATCAAAACCCCATAACATGAATGACCATGGAGATACTATGGGTTGTAGTTGTTTTGAATGGACATGGTGTAGGTTTCCTTGGTGTTAACATTTTTTACATAACTTGGCATATTCTTGTCATTCTTGTTCCATATTTGGCTAATAGTAACCCGATATGAGTAATTTTTTTTGACATAATTTTACCATTGAAATGACCACCACATTCACTATTATGCACTTGTCTAATAGCCAACATAGATTATTTGGGTGTAATAAAATAGAGTAAGTGTCCTTCAAAATATATTTTTAATAAGTTCCCACCAATAATGACATATTTGAGGGAGTTTCATTTACTTTTTCATTTTTCATTTCTTATGAAAGTATCTAGTGTAATATATTTATGTAAAAAAATTATATATATCAAATAACCATTGAGATGCTACCATGTTACATGTAGTAACTAGAACTATTAGAGATATGAGGTATGAATGAGACACTAATGGATATTTTAATAATTTGATAGTGAAGATATCCTTATCTTCATTTATTCCAATGGGGATAAAAAATGATGCACTAGCCATTGCATCATCATGATGATTATCTTTATGTTGAATGTTTTCAATAGAGAAGTTTCCAAACTAAGATTGTAGACATTAAATAATATTATTATAGGGAGTGAGGCATTATTATTTGGTTTGGTATACATCTATGTCTTGATTAAAAATTAATTGTGAATCACTAAAAAATTTAATTTATTTGATCTGGAAATCCTAATCCTCTTGAAGGCATAACATAAGAGATTCATATTTTGTGATGTTGTTGGTACATGAAAGATTGAGTTGGTAAGTGAGGTGTACTATGTTCATAAGTGGGTTGATGAAAAGAATTGTGTTTCCAACACCAAATGCACATATATAACCTTCAAAAAACATTTTAGACATATCATAAGTCATATTATATGTTTTGAAGTTATTGCTGAAATCATCATTCATAGGATTTATGTCTAATAACAGTGTTGCTACCAATTGATCTATAATTATCTATACTTTTAATGATTTATTTAAGACTATATTCAGGTCAAATTCTATGATTAACATAATCCATTTTAAAATATAGCCTGAAAGATATGGTTTACACATGAGGAACTTTAAATCATTGACTTTTATAATCACTTTTGCATCATTATTAATCATATAATCTTGGCGATTTTGAGTACAAAATACAAGTTCCAAGATTTTTTTTATATTTTTGGATAATTTTATTCATAATCAATAAGTTTTTGACTGATGTAGTAAATGGCCTACTCTCTATGTTGATCATTGTGATGTGTTAAGAGTGCATCAAGTGCATGATTTATCCCTAAAAGGTAAAGTAGAAGTCGTTTGCCAAGTGTTGGTGGTGCAATGATAGGTGGGTTCAATAAGTAATATTTGAGTGTGTCAAATATTTCTTGACATGTGATTTCTCATTAAAATTTTATATCCTTTTAAAGTAATTTGGTGAATGATTGATATTATATGTGAGTTATGCCACAAAGTAGTGTATTTTTTGAAACTTGCCTTATAGGGAGAAAAGTTATTTTAAGTTTTTAGGAGGAAGTATGTCTATTATAAACTTGAATCTATTGGGGTCTACCTTGATAATGAATTGGGATATTATAAATCATAAGATTTTACTTGATGAAACCCCAAATATGCATTTCTTATGATTGAGTTGTACATTGTATTTCCTTATTTACTCAGAAATTTGTCATAAATCTATTTCATGGAATTGTCATACTTCTCATTTTTCAAGAAAATAATCAACACAATAATAAATTATTTTATGAATGATATATTGAAATATATGTGTCATTATTCATTTTTATGTTTCTCCTACATTTTGTAATCCGAAAGGCGTGACTATATAACATATAGTACCCCATGGTGTAGTAAAAAAAGTTTTTTCTTAGTCTTATTAAATGATCTTAATTTTATTGTATGTGATGAATCCATCCATAAAAGATAACATTTCATAGCATATTATAGAGTTGACTATGAAATTTATATTAGTTATAGTAAAATCACCCTTAGGACATGATTTTTTAAAGTCTTTAAAATCACAAAATTATATTGGATGGTAAGTTTTATAAGATGGACAATACTAACAATCCATTGGGGACATGCAATTGGTCGAATGAAAGAAACATATAAGAGCCATTAGATCTCATCTTTGACTAAAATAATAACCTTTGGGTGAATTTTTCATTTTTTTATTTAACCATCTTATCATCAGGATATAGTGTAATCTTGTGTACTAAAATTTATGTATCAATGTTAGTCATATTAGAATAATCTCAAGTGAAAACTTATGTATATTATTCTTTATGTAAAGGAACAGTGACTATTTATGACATGAGGATTATTATTTATGCCATAATTGAATTCAACTGTCTCTTTGTTAAGTAATGTAGATTGATCCATAGTGTATGGAGATGTACGGATAATATCATATGTGTTTGGTAAAATATCAAATAAATCATCTAAACACTCACTAAAGTATGTTTGGGAATTTATGGATGAGGAAAACTATTTTTATGGTAGAATGAATGGATATATTTATATTCTCCTAGGAATTATAATATATCCTCTTCATTATTGAATTCATTAAAATTAGGTAGATCTAGAGAAGTTGTATCATTGATAATATCAACATAAACAAATGCGAGTGTAGAAACACGGTTTGCCACATGACCTACCTATGGAATAGGTGGTAAAAACATTATATGATGAGACATATGGTGAGAGGACATGGAATTGGATGTTCTATATTTATATCTAATCCCTTGTCTACCCTATTGATCATATGTTTTAATGGGATTAAGGATTCCATTCTCATGTTTGCCAAGGCCCTATCCTATGTAACTCATTTTTTATAAGTATATCAATGTAAAATTATAATTTAAATTATTATCCTATACTCTATAAGTATTTGGGGGAGTGATACATGATTTATGAATAGTAGACTAGAGTGGTGTTATAGTAAAATCTTCACGAGGAATAATAATTATGTGAAGACTCTATATATTGACAATATTTATATGGTTATTTATCCATATGACAAGTGTAGATGTGAATTTTGTAGTTAATCTTTAAACATGTATGTAAATCAGATGGAACTATGTGCATATCATTAAGCCATGGTCTTCCAAGCAAAATATTGTAGCTAAGATCATTAGGTATAACTTGACATGTTGTAGTGGCGTTCTAGGCCCCAATGTAAGGTTTAGTGTGATTTAACCTAAGACTATACATGTAATATTATCAAACCCTCATATGTTTATATAAAAAGGATCCAAATCCTTAGCTTGTATATTAAGAATTCAAAGAAAATAGATTTAAAAAATGTTCAATCTTGATCCACTATCGACTAAAACCCATTTGATAGCCATGTCGTTAGTTTGTAATTCAATGTAGAGAGGCAAATGTAAATATATGATGTTTAAAGATGGGATATATTACTTTTTAAATGAAATAAGCTCTTTGGTCCATTTAACATTATCTATTATGGAAGAACCATAAGTTGGCTAAGATGTTCACAACACCTAGGTATCATAAAATATTACATAAAAAAATATTTTTATGTCTAAGAATTCTATATGATATATAAAATGGAAATTTTGGTTAAATAAACATTGATCTAGTTGATAAAAATATAGCCATGCATTTTGCTAACTTGTCAAGCTTTAGTCATAGATGTAGGCATCATAACCTAAACTACATGGTCTCTAGGATCATAGAGATGATAGTAGAGGAGGGATGGTGGATAGATGTGTGCGGTTGAGAAGTAGAAGGAATAAGTGAGACCACTAATGATAATTTATGTCTAGGATTGATAGGTAAGTAATAAAAGTGGACCAAAGAGCAAAAGGCATCTAAAGGAGATTTTTTAATTTTAGGTAATGAATTTGGTATCTTATTTAATTTATTCTCTATGTGTTTAAATATATTTTTTCTTAATTTAATTCCACATAAGCATGCTAAAGAAATAGTGAAAAGTGATATGCATTTTGATTGATATAAAGCATCATGTATACATGTGTTTATGTATTTTCTGATTTCATTTCAAATTAAAGGAAATAAACATGTAAATGAAAGTATTATACTTTGTAACAAAAATTGATACACTTATTTTTTCATTATTATCATGATTATATCAAATAAAATTGAAAAAAGTATGGATCTAAAATATAAAATATGGGTCTTAAAATGTTAGAAATATATACCCTATGGTTATCTAGGGTTAGGGTTTGTGAAATATTCAGAGTAAGTAAGGTTAACCAAATTTTTAAACCTTTTAGGACTAAGTGAATGTAAATCTTATATTTTTAAAGGACTGAGTATACTAAACTAGCGTAGAAATATATAGTAATACAACCACTAATTTGTTATAGAATTGACTAATTTTAACCTTTCCAAAAATAATAATAAATAATGTAAATGATAACTTAGCTAGAAAATGACTGAGATAGATGATATGGAAGGTAAAAAAATAATATAGAGGTTACTCTAATTATAAAAAATAATATCCAAGTGTCAAAATTCTTTTATAAATAGTAGCACGCTAATTATATAGTAGTGTCATGTGGTGCTAGTGTCCCTATTTCAGTAGTAGTGCCCTCTATACAAGATTGTTTTGAGCTTCTGGTTATACTTGTGTCTACATTTGTAAGTCATGTTCCTACATGCCCATGTTCTAAAACCATGTAGATGACCTATTTTTACTTAGTTTATGACCAAAACCTAATCCTCCATGTTTCTATAGAATATGATTAATAAAATAATAAAAGTGTGTTTATTAGTTGGGTAGGGTGGACATCCTCAACACCCCTCTATGATGAGAGTTGCTTACATACCAATACTTTGAAGTGGGATCAAGCCCGATCTAGTTATCGCCACCTAAGTTCTATTGCAAGTGCAAGTAAAAATAGTATGATGGTCTAATTGAATGATTTAAATGTACTTAATACTAAAAATCAAAAGTAATATAATCTTAGGAATGTTGTATATGGTAGTATGTATAATTAGGATAGAATAGGGGTTGATAACCTTAATTGCTGAAAAGTTATTCTAATTTTTCATATGTAATTTGCATTTTATTTCCATCTAGTGATTAAAGGGTTAAAAATCTTGTATATATAATATTGTAGTGTTGATAGAGGTGATAAAAGAGGTCTATGCCAACCCTAGGAGGTCTAAGATTTTAAAATATATCTATTTTATGGGTAAAGGATGGAAATGATAGTACTGAAAAAATTGGGACACTATCACCATGTCACACTATTATCGCCTATTATGGTGATAGTGTTTAAGTGGCATAACCTAAGGTATGAAGGGTTAAAATAGAATAATTAGGGTTTGGGATTTCATTAAGGATTAGTAAATATCCTTTTGGCACAAATAAAGGTTATATAAATGTGAAAATAGGTCCTAGGATGGGTCTAGGGCTAATCTAGGTATAGGGGGTCTCAAGTAGCATGCTTAGCACTCAAGTGTCAGTTTTAGGTGATTACACTTATATAATAACTATTATCTCCTTTTTAAATTGATACTTAATTTATATGATACCCTTTTATATACCTTCCATTATGACTTCCAATATTTTTATCTTTCCACTCAAATTCATACTAGGAACCTCCTCACCAAATCCTTCCTACCATTCTCCAAGTGAGACACTAGGGTCCCTACCTCTCCTACAACCCAACCTCCAAAATATTCTTTGTCTTCTAAAATAGGGATTGTGGAATCTAAGTGATCATTTTTTTCATCTCTAAAAAGGTTTTCACATCAAAATTGGTTTATTCAAGATTTTCCTCATCATCCAACACTATCATTCTTATTGTGATATGAGGTGAGCCCTTCACCTTATTGATATACATTAATTATCTAAATATCTTCTAAGAGTATTTGGACTCCATTGGATACTTGACCACATCCCTATTCATAGCTTTATTTTAAACCTCATATCTAGTTTCCTCCTTACCATCCACTCTATTATCCATCAATGGCTTGTGCTCCCTCACTAGTAATATGATGAACACATGATGGATGATGACATATGAGATGTCATTTTGGAGGACTTCACTATGTTTTTGAGGGACCTCAAAAGGAATAATGGTATAACTATGATGTAATTTTTATTTAAATGGTTGATCAATATGAAGTGGTGTGAGTGAACCTAAATTTTATTCCCCTCAAGTTTCAAGTACCTCATAACTTGGAGACGCACCTCAACCTATGTAAAAGGGAGACTTTCCTTCTATAATTTTTTTTACCTTCTTCATAAGTTCCTCATTCGGGTAAAAAGTCTTGATGAAATTTACCCTATAACACTTTTATTTTAACATATTTATACTATAATATTAAATTTATAGTATCCAACATAATTCTATCCTCATAGACATTGAACATGATCCCCCTCATATTAGCTACCCTATTTCTTAAGGATCAAGAAAAGTCAATTAAATGTTTGGGGTCATGGCATATAATTATTTAAATATACACCATGACTACATACTATTTGAAAAATTGTACTAATATTAACATATACATATGAAATGGGATCAATTTTCCATATATGTCCCCCATTCTCTCAGATTTATAATTTTTAATAGAGATATCATAGTGTGGCACTCTTCTTTATTAAAAAACACTAGACTTAGGATTAAAATTGATGTGAATATATAAATTATCCTTAATTATATCATTTATTCTCCCAAGTGGTTCATTATTTCTCTCATGTATATGGATTATATCCCATATAGTAACATTAATGAACCATTCATTAGGGATTAATATCTACAACAGGTTAAGGGCTAAGATCTTATCAATCAAAGTATTAGTCATATCAAAAGATTTCTATTTGGTTATGAAAACCATTTGATTTTCCACACAAATTATTAATAATTTAAGAGTTAATATCATATAATTAGAACCATTTTTAAAACATTTTATATTCATGCCTAAATTAGGCATTATGTCTACACACCCATTTCCTTCCCTATAGTCATACTTGATCTTAAATAATTGGAAATGGTTGAGGATGGTCACAACATCTGTGATTTATTTTATAATGGTCCAATTTGGGTGGTATTAACCTAATATACACCCTATAATGTTATATTAATCCCATTATATAACCATATCATGAATCTTATGTTCAACTACTAAATAAATTCCCCATAGGCCCACTCTAGCCTCGACCACATGATTTGTTTGGGTACCCATCCTTCCAAAAAAATATGAAACCAAAAATAATTTAAAATTTTAAGTAATATAACCCCCTTAGTAGGTCCTAAGTTTCCCTTGGCCATGCCATAAAAATTGATATTGAACCAACCCTAGGTGGGTTTATACCATTAGACCAGATAACTATATTTATTGAAATTAAAATGAGTCTAAGCCCTAGGAATATCAATGCTCTAAAAGGAAAGAATATGCTATTTTATCTCGCATTCCTTTAGAATTTTTTTGTAAGATAATGCTAACCATTTTTTATTAATGGCCCCATAAATTTTGAGCACCATATACCTCATTTTTCTATATTTATCCATAAAATATGATCATTTCTTTCTTTTGAGATACCCTATAAAATGTGAGCAAGTGTAATCCTCCATAGATATCTAGGTCTAAGGTAGATTCCACTATATAATCAAGACCTAAATTGAGTTAGGACTTACATAGGTCATGTTGATTTTTTCAAGAAAAAATAAAATGTTTTAGACACAAAACTATAATCCATGGAAAGGTGCTTAATTGACTCAACTTCTCTTTTATACAAGTAACATATGTTAGGAATATGCATCCATATCCTCATGAAGTTATTTATGATCTAGATATTTTTTGGGTGACAAACCAATGAAATATGTTGAATTTGGGGATAAACATTAGTTACATCTTTTTTTATAGATATGACAAGTTCGGTTATTGTTGTCTCTTTACCAATAGTAAGTATTCCATCAACATTATCTCTTAACTTTAGTTCAATCGATCAAGTGACTTCAAATAGAGTCTTGTCTAGTTCAATTATAGTTATAATGAACACTTTTACTTGGATTCTATAATGGGATTATCATCTAATTTAGGTATTTGATATTTATAATATATATCAAGAAAATATTTTTATACTTGCAATGCATTTGTGATAAACTAAGATGCATCTATTTTTTATAATTTGTAACATGAATGAAGATTTGAATATGACTATATGACCATACAAATCCTATATACACATGAATATTATTCATTATAAATAAAGAATAAATTTTTGTAACTTAATGAAAGAGAGTTTTTTAAACTATTTATAATTTTGTGGAAATTTGTTTTCTTCTCAAGATTTGTGTTTTATTTTTAGAAGTTCCATCAAATTTAAATTAATGTATGAATTTCATGTATGTGTTTTATTTTAGTGAATATATTGAACCTTTTGTCAGTCTTATCAGCTTTATAATTATAAGTCATACTCACATCATTTTAGTAAATCTAATATGCTCACCAATTATGTAATGACGTTATCTTGTGATTTTGACCATAGGTTTATTTTAAAATTATATATTTAGACTCATTTTTGTTTTTTTAATGATCTATTTTGATATATAACTTATAGAAAACATTAGTTAATGATACATACTCATCTTAATATAGTCAGTCAACATGAAAGGGTTTATTATTAAATATAATTCATAGAGCCTTTTATTTTCTATCATGCCCTTCCATTTTTTTAGGGTCTAATCCATCTTAATTTAGATCATTTAAAGCCATTGTAGGTTAAATCTTTGAATATTTAGGCTAGAATTTATAAATCAGTCATATCCAAACCATCCAAGGTAAATAACCACTACACTCAACCACTATTCCACCATATGTCTATTTATTAAAATGATAAATCATAACTTATGACTTCAATTAAATTGTCAAAAATCCTAAAAAAAAGAGGTCCTTACCCCTTAGGGTATTTTTTGTGCATAAAACACACATAAAAAAATTAAACTGGTGATAGAAGGAGGTCATATCAAACTTGATTGTTGAATTCAATTTAATTTTCATATATTTTATTCACCACCAAGGTTAACAAGGTAAAACTCATATTCAAGTCTATTATAACCATCTTTATATACTCATTGATGACCAAGATTAGATAGAGGTGTCCCTAGTAGATCAAAAAAATCAACCAAACTCACCAATTCAATGGAATCAAAACCTATAATTCATCATGAATTAGATATCTAGTTATGTCATCAATGTCACTAGCGCCATATATGATTTTCATAAGAGTCTTTAGAGTTATCTTGCTTTCACATTCTCATCTAGACAAATAATAATAGAGAAAAATATTAAATTTATCAAAAATATTTAATATTATTGAATGTAATCTAAAAATATGTGGTATGCGTATTATTCACTTTCACTTTATAATATGATGTGTATGATTGGTTATTTAATATTTTTAAGAACTCAATAACCAGATTGAATCATGTAATGCTATATTTTTTTCATAGTTTTAAAAAGTTACCAATCCTAATATGGTGTATCAAAATTTTGGTTTCATGAAAAGAGATCCTAATGATCCAATAAAAGAATTCAATTCAATATTCCCAAACATTTACAGATGTATACATGCCTTGTATATGCCTATTATTACATTAGCTCTATAAATGTATAAAAATCTACTAGATTCAATGAATGTAATGTGTTTACATAGAGCCAAAAATATCAATACTCTATCATATGCCTATGATAAATCCATAAAAATCACAATCAATTAAATCTTCAAGGATTGTAATATTTATACATATCCAACATGATTAAAAAATTTCTATACTTGAGTGTTATCCCAAACACTAATTATAATGTTGTAGCCAATAATATAAAATTAGGTTTATAATTAGTTGCTCTTGGCTCATGATGAACCAAACTATAACATAGGTTTTCTTAAAAAATATATTTACATGCTTAATTATCATAACCAAAACCAAGACTTAGTTTTAGTCAACACATAAAGTACACAAGATATAGTTTATTATTATACCATGACACCTAAAGTACATAAAGTACAATGTATTATAATACCATGATTGATTTAGATGCCATTCAACACATGGTATGAAAACTTAGAAATTTATTTCTTAATATGCAAAAACACTTAGGGAAAATAGTATGGGAAAAAAACAATATTAATTTCACACTCAAAATATACACTAGATTATTTAATAGTTTAAATGGTAACACAAATCCATCACCCAATATGATCCCTTATATAAAAATTTGTGAGGTATATTTTCCCAATTGGTGTAGGGTTCATAGTAATTCAATATATTATGAAATAAAATAAAAATAATTTGGTAACTCATTTAAAATATTATAAAAGGGTATAAAATTATTCTAAATTATCTTGACTCATCCACCACATTTAGTTAACCTGTATCTTAAAGTACTACAATAGTGTTTCAAACCTATGATTTTCCAATCTAAGTTGAGGATTAGAATGAGTCAGAAGAAGATACAAATGATATTTATTATTATTAAAAATTTCCAAGAAATAAATAAAATAAGATAAATAATAATCAACATCTTAATATGATTTCTATGCCTCCAAAAAATAACACAACTAATCTTCTTGATCAAAAGGCCAATAACAATTCACCTTCCACAAAAGGAAATGATTAATACTAGCATGTTGGTATATATAAAAAAACCTTAGATACAATATAGTTTATGACATGAAGAATATGAAAGAAAACATAACTCTCCATGAATTGGCTCATGTTAATGAACAAATAAAACTTTTGAAATCTTTGACTAAAAAACCACCTTTTAAATAGTCAAAGGCTACACATGATAAAATCACCATTTATAAAAATATTAGAAGTCCAACCTTTATTAATATTGTTAAAAAAATATTATTTTATTAATTATATTTAGTGTCTAACATGTAGTCAAATCCATTGACATTTTTGGGTTTGTTCTTTACACAGAGATAACAATGATTTTTATGAAGAATGAGATGAGTTTGCATATAAAAATATGTCAAATAATTTTTTGGTTATAAATTTATGGATGTATATTTTAAATATGGACATACAAGTCCTATTACAAAATGTTTTATATTTTATATATGGTCATTATATGGGGTTCTTGGGAGAATAAATATAGACATTCACACAAAGAATCTAGAAAAAAAGGAGAAATATTTTATTAGGAATTTCAAACAATAATTTCATCTTAATTCTTTTTTTCATATATAATACACTATCTCTCTCTCTCTCTCTCTCTCTCACACACACACACACACACACACACACACACACACACACACACACACACACACACACACACACACACACACTATATATATATATATATATATATATATATATATATATATATATATATATATATAACTAAATGTTTTGTTTGTCATATATAATACACTATCATATATACACACACACACATTATATATATATATATATATATATATCTTTGTGTGTGTCTGTATGTGTTTGTGCATGTGCACAAATAAATTAGACTATATAAATTATTATTAGTTTTATACATTTCAATTTATTGAGGTGTGAATTCACATTTATTTGTAATATCACAAAAATACACATCCAAATCTAATTGGTTGTAGTATTATTTAACTTATTCTATATGATATATTTTATTGAATGTATAAAAATTAATGGATAAGAATAAATGAAAGTGTTTATTTGTACCTTTTGTCAGTTTTCATATCACTAGTAAATTTATTAATGTTTAAGGGGGTTAAAATGACACTTAGGTTTTATTAAGATAATAATATTTAATTATAATCTAAATGGATTTGGATAAAATCAATTTAATATAACATTCATTAAAAACTTGTTGATCATCTTGTGGAAATTGATATCATGTTGATTGAATTTATATGATCATTTGAACCGTGAAAAACATAGTGAGACATTCTATTATAATATATCCCTATATATTTTATATTTGGGTCAGAGTTATTTAATTTTTTTATTTAAGTTGAGATAAATTATTTAGGAGCTATAAGCCACTTCAAGACCTACATTTTAAAATAATATTTTATTAGTATTCAACCATGAGGAATGTAAACACATTGAGGTGTTGAGTGTTAAAAGGAGATTTATTAATGTCAATCTTAATTTATCAACGTCATTTTTATTTTTTTAGTTATGTCTTGGTTTTTAAGTTGTGACTATAATCTTGTTTTTCTATGTCTTTTTAACTTGAAAATAATTATATTTATGTATAGAAATTGTAATTACCATCCATTTAATTATTATGAAATATAGATTTATTGATTGACTTAGTACATATACAAATATATTAAATTATTTGGATATATATTCAAGATTGATTTGGGATTCCTTTTATGATCCTATTATAACCATGAGTGATTTATGATTTCAGTCATTTGAGTTGAATACTTTTAATTGAATTTTATAAAAAGACTTACATGAAGATCTAACAATATTCAAGTTTATCATCCTTTTTTATATTGAATCATTTGTAATTTAACATTTTATCATTTTAACTATTTTATAATGACTATTTAATAATAGTTGTGACATATGTGAACATTATTCAATTACTTATTTCCTCTCTTGATCTTGATGTTTAAATTATGGAAGGTTATATTATGAAAACTAATCAAATTTATTATTTTCTTAATTATTAACTTGGATTCATTATATATAATATGAACATATTTAATTATTATCATAATGTTTTAAATAATATTTGTTGATTATAGTCATTAATGTTTGAGCTTGTCATTGATGTCAAAGAGAGCATGAGGTACTATAACACGAATGAGAAATAAGTTATGTTTGATGGTTTGGAAAGTGTTTGTTTAGTTAAGTAATTGATGAATGATATTGATGGTATGGAATGTTTCATAGACCCTATGGGGTGTTATGTGTGATTAGAGTACTTATGGAAATGAAAATAATTCATAAAATCAATCATATGAGTGTCTAAGTTCAAATAGATACCTTGATAGATAAAGTTGAGTATGTTGTTTGATGAGATCATATTTCACACATGTAAAAGTTTTAGGATCAGTTTGATACATGATTATATTTCCATGTGAAATTTTATCATGTGGTTCAAATTTTAGGTCATGAGGTTTAGCATATAAAAATTTATTAAGGTGAAAATCTGGCCATCTAGGTAGATTGCAGTGGTTTTCATACTTAGCTGAATTTACATTATCAAAGATGTATGGTGAGCATTTAATCGGGTGATGAAGATCTATGGTGAGATATTAATCTAACTAGATAAGGATATAAAGGAGTGCATGATATTGTTATATAGTGATTCAATTTAATATATTAATTCAATATGTCAAAGGATTCTTAGAAGGCATGTGGGGATACCAAGTGGCAGAAGTTCATTCCAGACTGACTATAGGGTATGCAAAAAGCATGTAAGGGTGCAAAATATATTAATCATAGAAGTGCAGATAAATGATAAATGGTTAGAGTTAAATATTAAAATTCAAGATACTTATAAGGATATCAACATAATGCATTAGATAAAGTTTTTATGGGTCGTGATATGAAGACACATGTCTGCAATGTTTGCATTTCATAATGACGATTGACATTTCAAATAGCAAATGAAAAAAATAGTATGTAGTATTTTACTAATATATTTTCATATAAGATGAATTTTAAGGATATATAAAAGGAAAATAAATAAATTAATTCAAATAAAATTGAGAAAACTTGATCAAAATATTTTAATGTTTTTACATTTGTAGATATTGAGCTCCATAGTTGACTATGTGTTTGATCATGTTCTACAAGTGAACTGAGATGGATAATTGAGTTGTTTTTGATATTATTCTGATTTTTAAAGATGAAATATATATTTAAGAGTGTTATATAATCCATAATTACCATTTTTTTAGATTTTGGATCTTTGACCAATCCATCTTTAGTGTGATATACATTGGCAATTTAAGTGACCATCTTGCAGAGGTAAGTTGAAGATGATCTATGTAGATTCAAGGAATAAAATTAGTATGTATATGTTATATAAAATATGAAATATTGATGAGAAGGTATTTTTTTCATGATTTTCCCTTAATTAACCATGGATAGTCAAAATATCTTAACTATATATGACCAGTTTGAGTGGTCATTTAGAGAGAGTTGATTTGAGTGTTTAGAGCCTATGTTGGAATGTATTAGATATATATTTTTTATATATATATATATATATATATATATATATATATATATATATATATATATATATATGTTTTTCATAGGTCTTGAATGTTTTACAGATGTGATTTAATCATATGTCTATGTGAAATGTTTAATTTTTTACTTCAGAAGTCTGAGACCATGTTTTATGTGTTTGAAGGCCTAAAGAGAAAGGATACCTAATTGGTAGGTTCAAATGTTGACTTGGTGTTCTAGGTGACAAGGAACCATGAGGGAATTATAAAATTTATATTGGATATAGGTTTGATGTATCAAAATCATTTTTAGAAGCTAAAAGTGGCCCAAAGAATTGAAGTTGTAATGTATGGGTGAGTAGGCCTAATTATTTGAGGTCTCACCAAGACCTAATTATGGTTTGGAGATAATGAGGTATTGGCCATCCTAATGAGTGTGTGGTTATTAAGTGTAATTTTTATGAGGACATATTTCAAAGGTATAAAAAGTATGGTAAGATTCTTAGCCACCCAATATGGGTTATACCAATAGAGTGGTATAAATTTAAGGAATTGTTGGCCTATTTGTGTGAAGTTGTGAAAGTGTGGATTCAAAAAAAGGAGAGAAAATTTGAAATATAAGGTATAGGTCATTGAGTATAAATAGATATTTAACAGGATAAGTCATTATTATCTAATCTAGTTATTGAAGGAAGACACATAGGTCATTGGACCTAATAAGCCAAAAAGAGGAAATTTGAGTGAGTTAGTTGTAACATCCTCACTGGGATCTACTAGAAAAACCTAATATTTTAATAGAAAACATATATACAAAAGTAGACTAAAACCTGAGAGTCTATCAATGATAGCTAAAGTAAACATTTACAATTATAATAATAGTTCATAATACAATAAATGTACATGTGTCTAAATACATGAGTGTATAATGTTTTAGTAAAGGAAGTAATAATTACATTTTAATCTTACATAGTATCCTCTATAAATTTTCATCAATGTAAATTATACTTCTTCAATTTAAAATACAATATTTTACAATGTATAGATAAGATACTCGATTACCCTAGAGCTTAGTTCCTAAAATTCAAGTATCTATAGCAATATGAAGTGTCATTTTGATAAGTAATACTATTGTGGGGAGGGAGAGCATCATCCAAGTGATTTTTCACACCTACCATAGACTATTGATCCTTGAAACTATCCCGTCAGGAAATTGTCCTTCCTTTGTGGATGTGTAGATAGTGATGGTGCGAAAATCCAAAGAGACTAGTTAATACCCATGTGATGTATGATTTATAACTAACTAAACATGCAGTGTATCATATGAAACCTGATCTATTATAAGATATCACACATACATGTAAATCATACTCATGAATGGTAATGTCTCACTAAACATACTTTAGCCAAAGATTCATGAATAGTAATATAATATGATCTATAAATCTATCAATTTCATATACACCACTTGATCAAATTGCCTTCATCTAACATTTTAATGCCAATAATCTAATGAAGTCCATGTCACTCCTTACTCTGCATTAATAATGTAGATTGGTTAAACATATATTCAACCATAAGATTCAATAACATATATTCCACTTATCAAATGTAACACACGACATACTATAAATAAGAATGATAACATTATATACTAATTATTTCTAACATATTCATGAATCTTTCATTATATTCTATCCCATACTATAAATTCACTTTTATCAACTAATTGGTTTCTAGTTTCCTACACCTATGGCAAGCCATATTACCATAGAAAAGTGAAACTAATAATTTCAACTCATAAATAAATTAAAATTATATGAAAACATTCATTTCCACTAAACATCTAGGAAATCAAAACCTTTTTTATCCTAAAAACATAAAAAGGTCTAGTTTTTCTATTTGGTTTATTTTAGGGTTTAATAAGCAATCTTTTTGCTAAGATATTATTCAAATTTCCTAAATATTCAACTATTATGACTTCCATGAATATAAATTTAACTATGTTTAACCCCATCTTGACTTAACTTTAAATCAACATTCTATTAGTTGTATCCCATATTTAAAGAGTCTAAAAGTTCATTTACTTTATTTCCACAAAGTAGAGTAGTGAACTTGTTCATCTACCATTTACACATAAATATGATATCATAGTTTTACCTAAGAATCTAGATCTTTGGTATTACCCTCACAGAGTTCTTATACCTATCGATCCAAATATATAATGCATTTTATAGATAGAATATAATTTGAACCATTCTGCAGAACTAGTTTACGAAATCATCCAAGTTTCCTCTATGGGGTAACCAACTAAGAAATATTTTATAAATATTATTTTGATCTATAAAGAGGAGATGTCTCATTTTTAGAAACCTTATAGTTAAATAATTATAAAACCATTTAAAATTATTACAATGTTATAATCTTGATATTTTATATTCTTAATCCACTTATAATCAAATTCCCAAATTAAGTTTGGTCATAATGATTTTTCAAAAGGTACCTGAGGGAAAATATTCTTGAGATTTTTAAGCTTAATTCTTCATTTTATGTCATTTAGCTCCTCTATAAAAGAAGATTTACTTATGGTATAATCATATATGAAAAGAATATAAACATTAAGACAAAACTGAAGACTATATCACATATTTGAGAAGTTTATAATAGACTAGGAGTTCACTTTTTTTTTGCATTAGATAACCACTTAATTTGTCACCGATATTAGGAATGTTAATAAAATTTTGCTTATTATTATGCATCCACATTCTAATAAATCTGGTTTTAATAAATCTACTATGACATCAAATTTTATTGATTTATTTAAAAAGGTATAACTACTAAAAGCTAATTATAACTAAAAATAATGAGCCCAACACCTTTGGTATGTGTTACCAAAATACATCAAACACTTGCCAAAATCAACTACTAGATTTTAATTCTGCACATTTAAGACACTATGCATATATTTTATTGTATCCTCATAGAGTTTGACACCTTAAAAGGTTATATAAATTTTAGAAAATTTGAATCATAATATAAATAATTACATAGGGTATAGACCGATGCCTAATGTATTGTTGTAGTGTTCTTTTCTTTTGAAAATAAATTCTACACCTTAAAACATAGTATAAAAAATTATTAAAATATTAACTCTTTTATCATATGTAGGCTCTTATAAGTGGGGTGCCTATCAAAGTTTAATACATAAATTTTGATGTCCTCCGTAAAAAATATGCAAATTTAATCCTAGCATACATTCAACCATATTTTATTTAATTTTGACACTTGGTTGGTTTTAATATAGACCATCACCTAAATTCTTCTCAAGTAGATTGTAAGTTAATTCGACACCTAAAATAATTTGTGGGCATAAAATATGGGTTGACACATCAAAACTAAACACATGAATTTGTAAATATAATACGAGGAACCTAAGGACTTATCTAGAGTTTTACTCTATTAAGAAAAAGTGAGATTTGTTCACTAATAGATCCATATGGTGCTAATTTAAAGAGTTATCAAATAAAATTTTTCTCAAAATATTCAATATTGATGTCAAAGGGAAATTTAACAATTTATTGTTTTAGTGAAGACCAGAAATGGAATGCCATTCTTTCCATTCTAGCACCTCAAGATTTTTGGATAAGGATCTATTTAGATATTAAAGTAAGGTTCTATGCCAAACTTATTCAGATACTTAGTTAGAATAAATATAAACATTCAAAAATAGTTTAATATCTTTTCCAATGTTCTATGAGAAGTTTTAAGGCTTAGCTAATATTTTAGATTGGATTGGTGGTTTGGATTTAATGATGTACATAAATCTAAGGAAAAAGCATACTAACCCAACCTAAATCAATCTATCATTGATCTACAAATTTTAAATCTATAACTAGATTTTAGAAAGATATTATCGATAACTAAATTTTTTGACGCAATTCTCATTTTGAACAATGGTTATTTTATGTTTTCGATCTTATATTTAACAAAGTTATACCATAAACGTAGTAATTAATTTAAATACACAACTTGCTATTAAATTCACTAGTTGATCATCTATCTTATTTTTTCCATGCTTCATTCCTCCTTCTCTCTTTTCCGATGCCCAAACTATGTCAAATCTCTTTCATGTCATTTATTAAATAGAACAAAAGATGCAAATTTTCTCTTCCATCCTTTTATTTTTATTTTTCTTTTTGTTGTATTGTTTTTTTTTTTTTTGTTAATTTTAAGATATTTTTATTCTTTTCTTGTTTTTCATTTATTTTTCTATTTTTAATGCTTTTAAAGCAAAATAATTCCCTTTTACTTTAATTATGAAATTCTATTTGCATATTTAGCCATTTTGACATTAAATCATATTTTGGTAATTTAGAGAAAAAATTATAAAATAATAAATAATAACCTAAATTTAAATTTTACATTAATTTTACCTTTAAAATAATAATGACATACTAGGCTAACCACATAAGGGATTTTTATTCTTATAGTTTTTACTACTCAAGCAACCATAGAAATAATAAAATTAAATAAACACTAAAATAATCATTTTAAATGCATTCTAACATGGCTAATTATCATGGTGTGTGTAGGGTTTCGCTAGCACTCTATTGGCCAGTGATGTCTCCATCTACACCCTCTCTAATGATGATTTCCCTCCAGCATGTTCGATGGAAGAATTCTCCTATGTCCACCTCAAAACACATAGGTAGTTAGGTTATATCCCATGATAATCATAATCAATAATATGTAACTATAAAAATTCATTAATATGCTTAAAAAATGAAAGTGCATATATAAACCAACTCACGCTAAGTAAATAATGAATTATCATCTAATTAAAAAACATACTAATATCTGAAAATAGAATAATATCATGTTTAATTAGAAAATATAGTCAATTTCATGTGTATCTATCATAATCATCTATAAATAGTCAAATAGTTAGCTTATCAATAAATCACGATGTAACATCCTTCTCCCCTAAAGCTAGTCATCATCTTGAATGATTGTTATTCAAACATATGATCTGAAATAAAATATTTTTCAAATGATATGAAATAACATAATAGTATCTAATCAATCAAATA
The DNA here is from genome assembly GCA_037957365.1 of Torreya grandis. Lineage (NCBI taxonomy): Eukaryota > Viridiplantae > Streptophyta > Pinopsida > Cupressales > Taxaceae > Torreya > Torreya grandis. The sequence goes on along the minus strand of JARHVA010002477.1, from coordinate 1,626,681 downwards.
AATGTGTAAATATCCTAATGAACTCATCATAGCTCTCCCATGTAGCACTATCCTTAGAGTATTAGTCCTACTAGACCTTACACTATGACATCTCTTTGTTACGAAAATGAAGTTTGCATATGAAAATTATCCTAATTGGTTCTACCATGACCACCCCAAGATCTAGAACCTACAAAGCATTCCAATCCAACACATGTGTAGTATTAGTTATATATTTCTTAATATATGATACATGGAAGACATTATGTTAAAGAGCTAATGAAAGTGGAAACACAATCCTATATGCAATAATATTGACCACTTATAACAACTTGAAGGGTCTCACATATCTCAGAGATAATATTGTAGACTCAACAAATTTAATCAAGCTCTTTTGTGGTTTTACATGAAAAAACACTTTATCACCAACAATGAAGTGTCTCTCTATTCTTTTTATAACTACATAACTATTTTGTCTATCCTTGGCCTTAACTAATCTTTGCCTAATAATTCTAACTTGATCTTCCATATCTAGGATCATCACGGGTCGAAAGACTACCATATCCTCAAACCTATCCCAACTAATGAGTGTCTTGTACTTTATCTTGTAAAGTGCCTCAAATGGCTCCATCTTCAATGCTAAATAATATGAGTTATTAAATTCAAACTCAACCAATGGAATATAATCTTCCCACTTGTACTACTAATCCATGTAATAATTTGAATAAGATCTTTAAGCACTTGATTGAATCTCTCAATCTGATCATCAATCTCTAGGTGATAAGTTGTACTAAATTAAGTTGCATACCCAAATATTAATTTATATTTTTTCAAAACCTTAAAGACATATTCAAATCATGATCTAAAATTATCTTTTCTAGAAAACCATGTCACCTAACACTTCATGAATATCTTTACAAGATTAGGTGTGTCATCTATCAAATTGCCTTGTATGAAGTGATATACCTTGGTTAGTTTTTCAAAAACACCAAGATCATATCATTCATGTTCCATTATATTGGTATTCCTTGAACAAATTCCATACTAAACACCTACCATTTGCATTTTCCAATATCATGTGGATATAACAATCTAGTTAGATGCACATGCACAACTTTCACTTATTAGAACTTGTGACACATAATATGCTACAACTCTCTTGCTCCTTTCTAAAAATACAATGGTTTGAGATATTCCATGAACTTAGTTACACCTAGATGTCCTGAATAAGGTGCATCATACAGATCCTTATGTAATGTGATCTAAAGATTATATAGATCTTTCACATACATCCATCTATTGTAACATAAAAGACTATCACTTTCCAAACTAAATCCTTTATTCCAAGGATTATTATCATTATCTGATAATGCTTTCCTTAATTGATTAGAAAATCCATCTCTTCGAGAGAACTCAATCATGTGATCCTTAAAGGTAGTCATGATAGTAGTTATAGCTACAATATACTTTCTTAAATTAAGGGCATCATCTACTCTATTCTCTTTGCCTTAAATTTAACTGATCTTAAGGTCATAATTAGACAAAAAATCAAGCTATCATCTCTAATGTGCATTCAAATTAGGTTGGGTGATTATATACTTGAGTCCAAAATTATCTATCTTTAGATGAAAAGGTTTCCCAATAAGTAATGTTTCCACACTTATAAAACATGAATACTCATTACAAGTTCCAAATCATGAGGTGAATAATTGACCTCATACTATTTAAGATTTTGTGACTCATAAGCCACTACTTCTTCATCCTTCATAAGGACTCTACCTAGTCCATCTCTTAAAGCATCTGTGACTACTAAAAAATGACCATCAGGGTTTAAAACTCTCAGAATCGTTGTAGATGTAAGCCTTATTTTCAACTCTTAGAATGCTAGATCAATTTTTTTCAACCAATTTTTTTTTTATTATTATGTTGCAAGGAATTAATTAGGTTATCTATTTTTTAAAAGTTTGGTATAAACTTCTTGTAATAGCCTGCCAACCCCATGAAGCTTCAAACTCCATGCACATTCTTCAATGCCAACCATTACATAATATCTCTAATATTCCCTAGATCTAAAAGAATTCTATTTACAAAGATGATGTGTCACAAATACTATACCCATTTTTGGAAAAATACACACTTAGATAACTTCCCATAAAGCTTGTGCTTTCACAACTACTACAAAACTATCTCCAAATGCTAAAGGTGTTCTTCATTCTTTGAGTAGATAAGAATTTCATCAATGGAAAATAACACAAAGTGGTCAAGATAATCTATAAATACATTGTTCATGAGATTCATAAATCATGGAAAAACATTATTTAGACCAAATGATAACAATGTCAACTCATAGTGGTCATATCATGTTCTAAACATTGTTTTTGGAATGTCTTCATACTAAATCCTCAATAGATTGTATCCTAATTTAATATCAACCTTGGAAAATATTTATTCTCCTCGTATTTGATTTGAAAGGTCATCTATACAAGGTATTGGATACCATTTTTTGATGGTTTCCTTATTTAACATTTTATAGTCGATATAAAGTCGAAGGGTACCATCCTTCTTATTCGCAAAGATAATTGATGCACCCCATAGTGACACACTTGGCCTAATCAACCCCTTATCAAAAACATCTTGAATTTGAGATTTTAGTTCTAATAATTCAATGGATTTCATCTTATAAGGTGATTTAAACTAAGGTTCTGATCTAGTTATGATATTGATAGAAAAATCAAACTCACATCTAGGAGGCAAACCTAACAACTCTTCTAAAAACACATCATGATAATCTCTAAGAAGTAGTTAATCTTAAAAATATGTTTCCCTAGGTTGATTAATTTCATTTATCTTGATGATAAATGCTTGACACCATTTTCCTTGAGCTCTCTTAACCTACATAGCTGAAATCTACCTAAGCTTCAACTCTCTCTTCTCACCTAGGATTTATGTCTGATTCCTAAAATCATCAAGACAGTCCACCTTCTTTAAGTATCAATCAATTTTAGATATATGTTTTGTGATCTAATTGAGTCCCAATATTACATGATATGATCCTAAAGGTGCTACATATAAATCCATAACTATTATGAATTTGGGAAACTTAATCTCTATTTATATTAAACACCTATCTACCATGACCTTTGCATCATTCATGTACCTAAACTGACCATGTGTTTTCCATTACCCTATATCCTAAATAAAACTTATTAATCATATTAAGATCTATAAAACATTTAGTGGTTCTTATATCTATCAAAATGGAAACTAGATGGTTAAATAAAGTACCTGATAGCTTAATAAGTAATGCTTCATATTTGGCCTATCAATTGTCAACCATTACATGAATCCATTGCTAGAAGCCACCCTACTGATTATTAGGGCCTCTACCCTTTTAATTATCCTAAGTACAATCATGATCATAATGATCCTCTCTACAAATGAATCACCCTCCAAGTTGTCTTTTTTTGAAGTTTTGTTAGTTTCCCTTGAAACCACTTTTGGATTCATTGTCCTATTTTTTATTGCCTAATCCATTGTTAAAATTAAAATTTTGGTTCTTGAAATATTTTTTTGAGTCTCCACTCCTCTATTTCAAATTCTTATTTTTGAAATTGGACTTAGGATTAACAAATTTATTCTTAAATCTATCTTTACCCTATAAAAGACAATTCATCTTCTACTCTTTCTTGACTACCTTCTTGAATACCTAGTCCATGGTGGATGGTCCATGAATATCTACTTCTCCACCAATCTATGGACTCAAACCCATGATAAACTTCCTAATCTAGAACCACTCATCTCCTTGATATTGAGGAACATACTTTAGTGGTTTAGTGAACTGATCCAAATACTCATTCATTGACATCTCTCCTTACCTCAAATTATTAAAATATGTATGATTCTAATTTAAATATAACTATGGGAGCCACTGTAATCTAAATAAACCAAAAAACTAATCCCAAGTAGTGGTGGTTGAATTTATATTCATTTATAACCTTTGTTGGCCCACCATGTAGCTTCCTCACAAGCCAACTATTATGCTCCCCATACCTCCTTGGTAACATAAGAGTAGTTTTGAATTTCAAGGTACTTGTCCATATCTATCAACCATGCCTCAGCTCCATCACCTAAAATAATTCCTTTAAATTAGGCAAATTCACCTTCTTCATATATCAAGACAACTCAACAACCTAAGCTCTAACATCCTATGGATTATCCTATTTATCTAGATGCTCTTTAGGGTCATCCTACTATTATTTTCCTTCATGGACATGAAACACCTATTCTAGAGCTATAATTTGATCTCTAGTCTCATTCATGAATGTGGTAAGTTGATCCATCTTCATTAATTCCTTGACATCAAATAAGCTAGAATGAAAGGGAGGGTTGTTGTCAATAGTATTTAAAGGACCCTCTCTTGAAACTCTCACTTTCACCATCCTTATTTATATCAAAATAAGGTGATGTAAATTTTTAGTGGACTCATTAGGTCCAAGATTTTAAACCTGACTTTGATACCACATGTAACATCTCCATTGGGATCTACTAGAAAAACATATTTTTTAAACAAAAAACATGTATACAAAAGTATACAACCTAAGAGTCTATCAAATATAGATAAAGTAAACATGTAAAATTATAATAATAGTTCATAATACTATAAAGGCACATGTATCTAATTACATCAATGCATAATATTTTAGTAAAGAAAGTAATAATCACATTTTAATCTTATATAGTAACCTATATAAATGTGCATCAATGTAAATTACAATTATTCAATTTAAAATACAATATTTTATAATGTAAAAATAAGATACTCGGTTACCCCAAAGCTTACTTCCCAAACTTCAAGTATATGTAGCAATATCAAGTATCATCTTCATAAGTAGTACTATTACAGGGAGGGAGAGCATCATCTAAGTGCTTTTCCACACCAACCATAGACCAATGATCCCCCACAGTATCCCATCAATAAATGGCCCTCCATTCATAGATGGGTAGATAGTGATGACATGGGAATATAGAGAGAATAACTAGTACCTATGTGTTGTATGATTTCCAACTAATTAAACATGCATTGTATCATAGAAAACATGTTCTATTACAAGATATCACACATACATATAAATCATACTCATGAATGATAAAGTCTCACTAAACATAATTTGGAAAAATATTTATAAATAATAATATATAATGATATATAAATCTATAAATTTCATTCAAAACACTTGATTGGATTACTTTCATCTAACATTGTAATGCATATAAGCTAGTGAAGTCCATTTAACTCCTTACTCCACATTAACAATGTAGAATAGTAAAAAATAAATTCAACCATAAGATTCAATAACATACATTCCACTTGACAAATGAAATAAATGATATTATATAAATAATAATGATAACAACATATAATAATTCCATCTAACATATGCATGAATCTTTTATTATATTCTATCCCATACTAGAAATAATGTTCATCAACATACCATCCTGGTAAATGGACAAATCTATTGTACATTTTTAACAACTAATTGGTTTCCAATTCTCTACACCCTATGGAAACCCATATTACCATATAATAGTGTAACTCATAATTTAAACTCATAAAGAAATTAAGAGTATATGGAAAAATTCATTTACACCAACAGTCTAGAAAAAAAAACCTTTTGTTTTATACTACAAACAAAAAAAGGTCTAGTTTTTTTGTTTGGTTTATTTTTGGGTTTAACAAGCAATCTCTTTTCTAAGTTATTATTCATATTTCCTAATTTTCCAATTAATATGAATTATTTGAATATTAATTTAACTATGGTTAACCCCATCTTGACATAAATTTAGACCAAAATTTTATTAGTTGTATCCCATATTTAAAGAGTCCAAAAGTTTATTTACTTTATTTCCATAATGTAGAGTAATGAACCCATTCATCTACCATTTACACATAAATAATATATCATATTCTTACCTAATAGTCTAGTTCTTTAGTATCACTTTCACAGAATTCTTATACCTATCCGTTCAAATATCTAATGCATTTTTAGATAAAAGATAATTTGAATCGTGAAAAACTAGTTTGGGAAATCATCCAAGTTTTCTCTATGGGGAAACTAACTAAGAAATAATTTCTAAATATCCTTTTGATCTCAATATATGATATATCTCATTTTTAAAATCCTTATAGTTAAATAATTGTAAAACCATTTAAAATTATTAGAATATTATAATCTTGATATTTTATATTCTTAATCCATTTATAGTCAAATTTTCAAATTAAGGTTGGTCATAATGATTTTAGAAAAGGTACATGAGGGAAAGTATTATTGAGCTTTTTAAGACTAAATCTTCATTATATGTCATTTAGATCCTCTATAAAAGAAGATTTACTCATGGTATAATCATATATGAAAATAATATAAACATCAATCCAAAACTCAAGACTATTCCACATATTTGAGAAGTTTATAATTGACTAAGAGTTCAATTTTTGTTTGCATCAGATAACCACTTAATTTGTCAATAGTATTGGACATGTTAATAACATTCTACTTATTATTATACATCCATGCTTCAATAAATTTGGTTTTAATAACTCTACTATGACATTGAATTTTATTGCTTCCTTTCAAAAGGTATAACTATTAAAACATAGTTATAACTAAAAATAATGATCCCAACACCTTTCATATCTATTACCAAATTAGATTAAACACTTTCCAAAATCAATTGTTGGATTTTAATTACCTAAATTTAAGACACTACATATATTTTATTGTATCCTCATAGAATTTGACACATTAAAATGTTATACCAATTTTATAAAATTTGAATCATGAAGTATAAAATTATATAGGGTGTATACCGATGCCTACTATATTGTTGTAGTGTTCTTTTTTTAAAAATAAACTCTAAACCTTAAAACATATTATACAAATTCATTAAATTTCAACTTTTCTTTATCATATGCAAGTTCTTATGAGTGTGGCACCTATCAAAGTTAAATACAAGAATTTAGATGCCCTCCATAGAAAATATGTAGATTTAATCCCTACATACATTCAACCATATTTTATTTAAGTTTGACACTTGGCAAGTTTTAATATAGATCACCATATAAATTCTTCTCAAGTTGATTGTAAGTTATTGTGATGCCTAAAATAATTGGTGGCCATCAACTATGTATTGATTCCCAAAAACTAAACACAAAAATTTGTAAATATAATATGAGGTACCTAAGGAATCATATGGAGTTTTAATCTATCAGGAAAAAGTGAGACAAAATTTCTCATTTTCTATTCACCAAAAAATCCATATAGTGTCAATTTACAGATTTTTTAGATAAAATTTGTTGATAATATTTAATATTTATGCCAAAAGGAAATTTGTCAATTTATTATTTTAGTGAAAACTAGAAATGGAATGCCCTTCTTTCCATTCTATGCCTCAAAATTTTAGGAAAAGGATTTATTTAGATATTAAGGGAAATCTCTTTGCCAAACTTATTCAGATACTCATTCAAAATAAATATATCCATTAAAACATAGTTTAATATCTTTTCCAAAGTTATATGAGAATTTCTAAGGCTTAACTAATGTTTCAGAATAGATTGGTGGTCCAAATTTAATGATGTATAGAAATCTAAGGTTAAAGCATATAAACCCAATTGGAATAAATCTATCATTGATCTATACATTTTAAATCCATAGCTAGATTTTAGAAAGATATTATCAATAACTATACTTTTCAAACCAATTCCCATTTTAAAAAAAGGTTTTTATACATTTTGGATCTTCTATTTACCAAAGTTATACCATCAACATAGAAATGAATTTTAATACACCAGTTACCACTAAATTCTCTATTTGGTCCACTATATTCTTCTTTCCACACTTCGTTCCTCCTCTCTTTTACAATGCCTAAGCCATGCCAAATCTCTTTCATGTCAATTTTGAAATGGAGAAAAAGTTGCTAATTTTCTCCTCCATCCTTTTGTTAGTTTTTTCCTTTTGTTTTATTATTTTTTTTGTCAATTTAAAATCACTTTAATTTTTTTCTTGTTTTTCCTTTATTTTTTATTTTTAATGTTTATAAAGCAAAAAATTTCCCTTTTATTTTAATTACGAAATTCTATTTTCATATCTAGCCATTTTAACATTAAATCATATTTTGGTAATTTAGAGGAAAAATAATAAAATAATAAATAATAACTCAAATTTAAATTTTACATAAATTAATTTTTCCTTTAAAATAATAATGAGATACTAGGCTAACCACATAAGGGATTTTTATTCCTATAGTTTTTCCTACTCAAATAACCATAAAAATAAGAAAATTAAACAAACACCAAAACAATGACTTACAATGCTTTCTAATATGACTAATTATCATGGTGTGTGTAGGGTTTCGCTAGCATTATATCAGCCATCAGTGTCTCCATCTACACCACCCTCTATGATGATGCTCTCCCTCCAACACATTCGAGGGAAGAATTCTCCTGTATCCACCTCACAACACATAGGTACTTAGGATATATCACATTATAATCTTAATCAACAATTTGTAACTATAATAATTTATTAATATTCTCACAAATTAAATCACATACATAAACCAACTCATGCTAAACAAATCATGAATTATCATCTAAATAAACAACATACTAATATCTTGAAATAACATAATCTCAAGTTTAATTAGAAAATATAGTTATTATCATGTGTATCTATCATAATCAACTATAAATAGTCAAATAGTTATCTTAGCTAGGAATCAAGATGTAACATTAATCCTAGAGGAAAATTTAGAGAGATTAGAGGTGAGGAGTGAAGATAAAGGTGGTCACTATTAGTTGAAGAGTAACAATAGGTGTTCTAAATGATCTCTTTAAGGTAGCTAAGTGGGTGCTTAGTTTCCTTTGGGGTTGGTTCCTCATTAAAATATAAATCATGCTAAAGGTTTTGTTTTTATGGGTGCTCAACTAGATAGGGGTAGTAATTCATTGTGGGATTGATGTTTCATTAATCTAAGAGATGGGTGTTCCTTGATTAGTTAATGCTAGTCTAAATTTGGATCATGTCATTACAAAATTGTAGTCTATATTGTAGGGTTTAGTGGGCTTTATCCCCTAAGAGAGTTTCCCACATATATCATGTGTTTTATTCTTGATCTTTTTTATCTTCCATGTTCAATGTTATGAATGATGCATATACTTCATGATTATATGTGTTGAATGGTTAAGGGTTTATAGGGATTAGAATTAGATTTAATGGTTATCATCATTGATTCATCCCCCCTTTTAGTGATTATACCTCTAATAATTATTATTAGAGTAGGATATTCTTCACAAGTTTAACCACTTTAAGGTGATCCAAGGTACAATATGGATAAGCAATTGAAGAAAGAGAATCAAGAGTTGAAGGCTCAAGTAGAGGTTACTTATGCATGTCTAAAATCAAGTGAAGAAAAGTGCAATTAGTTAAAGGGACTTTTGAGAAGTAAAAAGGTAAAATGAGAAAGTATGATCAAGAATAAGCTTAGAATAAGATCATGGACTCAATATTTAAGGATATTAATGATGATTGCATGAAGATCAATAAGGAGATAGAATATTTTATGGAAATCTCAAGATCAAAATATCATAAAGAAAATATCAACATTCTTTAGGATCAATTAAGAGTTAAAAAGACTAATCTAAGTTCAAAAGAGGAAGAATGTAGACATCTCAAAACTTAGTTAGAAGATACAAATGCCAATTTAAGTTCAAAGCAAGGTGTGCATGATGAGTTGAAGTACAATATTGATTCTATAAATATTATTGAAGATAAAGCATGTAGATTTAAGGATGATATGACTAAAAAATCTAAGAGGGATGAAGATACCATCCAAGATCTCATAATTTAGTTAGAGGTTACATGCTCAAGTATTAAGGCTAAAGAGGATGAGAGTGTTCAATTGAAGATTGAGCTAGAATCATTGAAGGATGAGCATGAGTAATTTATTTTCAAGATAAAAATAATTGAGAAAGAGAAAGAGAGTTTATCTCAATACAAGATAATGAAAGTATTGATTAAGCAAACAAATGCTATAAGGTATGAAATTTCATTTCATGGTCATTGTTTTGCATGTAAGATTTTTATTCATAAGGCAAGAAATTGTAGAAGGAAGATTAGTTAGCCAGCTAGACATATGGATGATAAAGTCTGATATAATTATCATGACATGCCACATATAATTATAATGTATGGGAGAATACTAATCTAGGTATAGATACCTAAGACGATTAATCTTGAGCATAATGAACCTAAGAGACAAGTGGTATGATTGATGAGATTCATAATGTTTATCAAGTAAAAGGTATGAATGATGTTCTTTTTTTCAATTGTTATCAAGTTCATCATATTTTAAGATATTGTAATACAATATCTCAAGTCATAATAAGGTGAATGGATATCCTAGAGTGCTCAAGAAAGGTCAATCCTTAGTATGAAAACCTAAAGCAGTGATAACTATATAAAATTAAGTGAGATGAGTTGTAAAATCAAGGTGGACTACCTGTTAAAGTAAAAAAAGAATCAAATTTGAATAATGTTTAAGAATGCCAAGAGAATGTGTCATCTATCCAGATAGAAAAGGAAAATCAAAATCCATTTCAAGTTGATTTCAAATAAAATACCAAGGTACTAGTTGAGGCTAGTTTTGAGGTGTGTATGGATCCAAGTAAACATCCTACTGTTGTTAAACAAGTTTCATGTGAAGAACATTAGTTATCAATGTCTATTGATGGGGTATATCATGAATATTTATTGAATCCATGCATTTTCAATTCATTATTAAAAGAAAAGTAGAATATTGTAGTAGATGTGCAAGTTGATTCTCTCAAGTCTAAGAAAAACAAGAATAATTATAAGTTTCATATGACTAAGGAGGATAAGGAATATGATGAGTTGTCAGTAAATCCTAGTTTCCATTATTCTATGACATTGTGGGTTAGGGTGACTCTATTTAGGCTTCAAGGAGACACTTTAAAAGTAAGATGAATCATGGTGGATGGCATTTAAACTTTGGTTGATGTTTCAAGACAATAATATCATTTTAAGATGTGTTTGGCTAAGGGGGAGCTAACTCCATTAGGTTGAGTGGCTTGAAGAAGATGTGCATGATTTGAGGGGGACCATATGTGAAGATTCTTCAATCATGATAGAAGTCTAAATATGTCTACTCCAGTTTTGAATTCAAGAAAATTTATATGATGACTTGATCAAACCAAGTCATGTGTTTTGATAAGGTATTGAATCTTCATGCATGAGAAAAGAGAGATTGTGAGTTTTATAGGTAGACAGGACCAAGGATTAGAGAAGCCCAAGTTTATATTGGTTTATGTAAAAGAATAGATAACCTGAGATGGAGCATGATATTAGGGGAGATTTCTAAGTTCTATGAATAGTTTGTTAGATCTAAGGATCAAATAAGTCCATGTTTAGATTAATTCATGTCAAAGGGGTAAGAATTTATGCATTTTATTGAAATTATGTAAGTATCATGCGCATCTTAAATAGTATTTGAATGCATACATGATGTTAAGGAATGATTGTTGGCATGTTGAGGAAGAGACCCTTTGTCATTAATGTCAAAGGGGGAAAATAATAGAATGAAAAAGTTCAAATGAGTAAAAAATCATTCTGAGGGTGTTTCTACATCAATGGAAAAGGGAGAGATTATTGAGTATGGTCATTGACATCTTATCTTGTAATTTATGTCAAAGAGAGCATGAGGTACTAGTGCATGAATGACAAAGAAGTTGTGTTTGATGGTTTGGAGAGTGTTTGCTTAGTTAAGCAAATGATGGATGATATTTATGGTATGGAAATGTTTAAGAGACCCTATGGGGTTTTATTATTACTTGGAATGATTATTTAAATAAAATTAATTCATCATAGAAGTCATATGAGTGCCTAGGTTCAAGTAGTCATCTTAACAAATAAGGCTATGTAAGCAATTTGATGATGTCATATTTCACACATGTGAAAGTTTTAAGAGTAGTTTAATACATGGATGGATTACCCTATGAAAGGTGATTATGTGGTTGAAATTTAAGGTCATGAGGTTAAGAATAGAAAAAATTATTAAGGTGAAAATTTGGGCCTCTAGGTAGATTATAGTGGTTCCCATTCTTAGCCAGATTTGCATTATCAAAGATCTATGGTGAACATTTAATCGAGAGATGAATAATTACACTGAGATATTAATATAAAAAATAAGGATATAATAAAGTACATGATCTTATTAGATAGTGATATAATAGTTCATATTAATCAATAATTTTAAAGGATGCTCAGATGCCATGCGAGGCTACCAAGTGGCAAAATTTCATTAGAGACTAACTACAAGGTATGCAGAAGGCATGTGAGGGTGCCAAGTGTCTTAATCATGGAAACAAATATAAATGATAAATTTTGATAATAAAAGACTTAAAGTATATATACTTATAAGGATATTAATAGAGTGTGTTTGATCAATTTTAAAGGGGAAACTAAATGAAGACACATGTCTATAATGTTTGCATTACATAGTGAATATTGGCATTTGAATTATCAAACAAAAAAACCAATCTACACTATTTTGATAATATATTTTGATATAGGATGAATATGAAGGTGATTTAAAAGGAAAATTTGTAAAGGAAATCAAGGTTCATCCATAAAAATTCATAAAAATATTTGAATGTTCGTACAATTGTAGATATTTAGCTCCATAGTTGAGTGTGTGTTTGACCATGGTCTACAACTGACTCGAGAAGGATAATTAGTTGTTATTGATAATATTTTGATGTTTAAAGATTAAATATCTATTGGATAGTGTTTTATATTCCATTCAAATAATATTTGTGTATTTTGGAGGTTTTACTAATCTATATTCAGTGTGAATAATTGCTTAAAAGTTAACTATGTCTGTTAAATACACTAGCAGTATGAGTGACCATCTTGTAAAGGTAAGTTGAAGATGTTCTAAGAATATTTGAGGAAGAAAATTAGTATTTAAATGTTATATAAAGTCTAAAATATTGATGAGAAGGTATATTTTTTCATGATTTTCCCCTGATCAGTTATGGATATTCAAAATAGATTGACTATATTCTGACTGTATATGACTAGTCTAAGTGTTCATTTGAAGAGTGTTGATTTGAGTGTTTAGAGACTATGTTGGAATTTCTAAGGAACATGGAGGTATTGAATAGGTATTAAAGGTTTCACAGATATTATCTAATAATATTTATATGTGAAATATTTGAGTTGATTTAGAAGTTTGAAACTATGTTTTCTATGTTTGAATGCCTGAAGAGTGAGGAGACCTAATTGGTAGGATCAAGTGTTGAGTTGGTGTTTTAGGTGGAATGTAATATTGAAGGATGAAAAAGGGTATATTAGAGATATTTTTTATGATGTCAAATCATTGGTAGAAGTTTAAAGTGGCCCAAGGAGTTGAAGATGTAATGTGTGGGTGAGTAGACCTAAGTGTTTTAGGTCTCACCAAGACCTAATAGTGGTTTGGGGCTAATGAGGTATTGGCAAACCTAAGGAGTGTGTGGTTCTTACATGTAACATTTATCATGACTTATTTAAAAGTTAAAACAAGTATGGTAATCATATTTCCTAACCAATATGGTTTATACCAAGAGAGTGGTAAAAATACAAGGCATTGTTGGCCTATTTGTGTAAAGTTATGAAAGTGTGGATTTAAGCAAAGGAGAGAAACTTTGAAAGATAAGGTACAATTAATCGAATAAAAAAAAGACTAAATAGGATCAATCATTATTTTATAATCAAGTCAATATAGGAGGACACATAGGTCATTGGACCTAATGAGCCTAGAAGAGACAGTTTGATTGAGTTAGTCTTAGAGGCATATTGAGAGAGATTGCATAAGAAGATTGCAAATAATGGTGGTCATCATTAGTTTAAGAGTATTAACATGTATTATATATTATATTTTCAAGGTAGATTATTGGGTGCTTATTTACATAGGGGGTTGGTTCCTCCTTGCAAGATAAAGCTTGCTAAGGGTCTAGTTATTATGGGTGCTCAGCTAGACATGGGAAGTAGCTCCTTGTAGGATTGGTGTCTCACTAAACTAAGGGATGGGTATTCCTTTATCATTTGGTGCTATTATAACTATTGTATCTTGTTGGTATAGGATTATAGTAAATATTGTAGGGTTCAGTGGGTTTTGTCCCCTAAGAGGGTTTCCCACATATATCATGTGTTGTGTGTTTGATCTTGTTGTATCTTCCATGTTCATTGTTATGAATGATGTGTATACTTCATGATTATATGTTTTTAATGGTTATAGGTTTAAAGGTGTTGGAATTTTATTGAATATTTAGCATCATTGATTCAACCCCCTTCTCAATGATTGTACCTCTAACAATATTCTCTTATGTTGAGTGTGATGAAAGCTGAATTTTAAATATTTGAATTAATATTAACTGTGAATTTTATTATCATAAACATTTATAAATTAGGAATTGAGTTCAATAATTTCCACTTTAATATAATTTCCTACTTTTCAAAAATACAAATGATAGATATGTTTATAATCCACAAGGTTGAATATTATACAACAGCTAATACAACTTTATAAGGGTAAATAATATGAAATTTATTAGAAGAAAATGAAATATATAGTAATATCTTTTAGTCTAATTTAAAATTAATACAACTTTTTAATGATGAATTTTATTTAATATTACAAGAAGGAATCATCATGGGAAGAAATAATTAAATGAAAAATATTTAGTTCTAAATATGAACCTATTAAAAATTGTAATAATAAGGTTTCTAAAAATAAGAACTAATCTTGATCAAAATAGTTGGGTTCCCTTTTAAACATGAATCAAATGATATTTTTTTTGGGGAAAAACGTGCATAAATACAATTTTATCTTATATAATAATACACTAGAAATCATTTGAAGATACACTGGCTAAAAGTTTAAAAGGGTAATCTTTACACCTAATTATAATTTAACATGTGTTTTTGAGAAATTAATTTCTTATGGTCAAACATTTTACATGATTAAATTTTGGAATAATTTGAATCACTATAGAAATGGAATTGGAGAAAACAACTTATAAATGGCTAGATAAGTACCTACATTTACATTTTTTATAAAATTTTAAAAAATATTAATAAGTTTATATTAAAAAATATTAAAAATAATATTAATTTTAAATAATATATTATTAGTTTTTAATTAATTATAGGATCCAAATTAACTAGTTCTTCTCAAATACAAGATTAATTATTAAAAAATAAAGGTATTTTATTCTGAACATAAGAGTAAGTAATTTTTCAATATTAAATATATTATTTCTTCTAATAACTTTACCATATAAATATAAATATAGCATAAATTTTTATTAACATGGTCAAGAGACCATTTCACAATAAAATCATAAATGTAATGTAAATTTATACTAGTATGGACCATGAAAGTATAAATTAAATATGAGTTTATATTTTCATGGTCAATCAACCACTTAACCATGTAGGTGTAAATTCAGACTAAATTTATAATTTTATGGTTGATTTTTTACATGATCATATAATTATAAATTCACATTATATTTATATTTACATGGTCAAGTGCCTATTTGATTATTATGTAGAAATTGATCGTATTGATTAATTTTATAAAATTTACTAAAATATAAAAAATTTATTTTATTTCTAAATTATTTATTATTTAATCCTAATTTTTAATATTTCATTTTATTTTTTATAAAAATAATAAACTTTAACAATAATAATGTTTGAAAATTATTTATAAATATTTATCTATACTAAATTAAATATTATCATATCCATAAAAATAATATGTTAAAAATTAATATTCATATTATAATGAGTAAAGATTTTATAAAATACAAATCCATGTTTGGCTAAAATAATATCTTTTTATAACATTTTCATATTTTAATGAGTATAATGTGTATCAGATTGAAATAAAACTTAGTGGTTGGGAGAATACATATCTCTTAAGTAAACACCATATTCGATATATAATTGAAAATTTCCACTTAATTATAATAATATTTAAATCGAGCATATGGAACATAGTTTAAACGTGATAAACACTTTTATTTAACTATATAATAGATTTATCTTAACATATAAAGTAAAATTACATAATATTATTATTTTAGTTTTTTAAAAATAAATGTAAAAATAATAATAATAATAATAATAATAATAATTTATTATTATTATTATTATTATATATATATATATATATATATATATATATATAATATATATATATATATATTATATATATATATATATATATATATATATATTTAAGTATTTGATTGATTACTATTTTTTAATTATATAATCAAAATAAATTACTATTAGATAGATAGGGTTAGGTTTACTTCTTAAGTAATTTTATTGAATTCATTTAAGTTTGGTTAAAGTAAAGCTTTGATTTTTATATACATTTAGTCAGAATTATAATGTGTTATATATAGAACCCAAAACATGATTAAAGATGTCGATATTTATGCAATTTTAAAGTTTAAATAAAATAAATAAATTCTTATATAAATATTAGAATACTAATATTTATTTATTGATAAAGTAATTTTTTGGTTATATTAAATAATTAAAGTGTTATTAAATCTATAAATGAATAATAAATGTTTTGTTAAGGGTTATTATCTTAACATTTTACTATAGAACTAACATAAAATTTATGCATAAATTTTAAGAGATGGTTGTTGGGTTATGAAGAGAAAATATTTTATGTTGAGGGCAATATTTTATATATGTATATTTCAACACTTATAGTAAAAAAGGAGAATGAAATTTATGGAAATATAAAAAATTCAAAGATATATTATGAATATGGATATTAATGATGATATAGTAAAATTCATTAAGAATTTTCATAACCATAAATAACAAAAATTATAAGAGGTATACTTTATTTTTATTTATAATATTTAAATTTGATATATATATTTTTAAATATAGTATTAAAATTAATTATAAAATAAACATATGTTTGTTCTTTATAATCAATGGTAAGTTTAAGAAATAAAACTCTAATCTTGTACATGAACGGGGTTATTATTGTTTATTGGTATAGATAAATATATAAATATTATTTGATCTATAGTGGATTGAAGTGGTCGAATTTATCCACTAATATATTTCTATGTTTCATTTGACCAAATAATCCATGATTCAAAAACCAAACTTGAAGAGATAAATTGATGATTTGAATAAGAATTTGGATAAATGGATAAATTTTTATTTAAATGATCATGATAATAGTCATGGAATATAAATTAAAATAAACCTATAAAAAAATTATACCTTAAATGTCTTTAAAAGGTTTAAAATATATATCCATTTAATTGGGAAAATATACATATGATGATTTTGCATGACTCTATCGAAAAGTGTAAGGATGGTGAAGAAAATAATGTTATAATTTTAAGTGAGTTTATAATTTCCAAATAGGATGCAGTTGAGCAAGTATTGATTACTAAATGTTTAATAATTATATACAATTCTTGATGTAAAGAATTGTATAAAAAATTTTACTATGATTTTGAAATAAAGTATATTTTGTAAATATTATTAATGTTTTTGTATTTTAAATTTTGAAAATTTATAAGAACTTAATATAAATTATAATATTTAAATTTTGTATATTTTAATATTTGAAAAAAATTATAATAAGGTTTTATATAAAAATAAAAAAGAAATCAAAGTTTATGATTTAGTATTGGTTTTTATTCTCTTTTATCATGAAATATGAAATATGCATCATTATAGATATTATGAAAAGATGTATTAAACTAAAATGTGACATGTTATGAAAATTGTTGTAAATTTTTTTATCTTAATACAAATAAAAAAACAATGACAAGAAATCTATTGAAACTAAATAATATGGGTTAAAAAATAGATAAAAATAATTTCGTAGAACAAATACTCTATATGGAAAGATACTTTAAAAAAAAGGTAATTTGACTAATTAATATTTTTGATTTCTCATTGCTATCCAAAATTTCCATTTAATTATTCATGTTGATAAACTATGATCTATTACATTAATATCTGAAATATTTTAAATATTTTTTTATTTATATAACAATAAGAAAATAGACACTGAAAGTGCACCTATTGTGATATAAATAATATTTGTTTGATTATTAGTTATTATTAAAATAAGGATAAATAAAAACGTCTAATCAATTCATATGAGAAAATGTATATTATATTAAACATTTTATAAGATAATGTTACTTTTAATTCATTTAAATTATAAAATAGGAAGCATTATTTGGAATTCATAGATATGGAGAAGGAAACTAGTAAAATTAGGAAACTACTCATTAATTTTCTCAATGAGTCTTTATTTGTTTGTTATGAAAGATATAATGATATAAATTTATTGAAATATATCTATAATATTAAATTAATAATGAAACATATTATATTCATCATAATGCAAATGAGATACGTGATGAATCTTTTGGAGTATTTACAAACATATGTCTATGGTCATCGTTAATCATCTACTTGTCTAAAGCTATATGTTTGGGTATCTTATACTAATTAATTTTTTTTTCATCATACCCTTCTGTGTGTGATCCATTACTTACCTATAAGTGTGGTTTGGTCTACCATAAAAAGATGTCATAACCACTAGTTTTCATATCATTAATCTTATAGAATATATCTTCATCATGGATTTAAAAACACGAGGGTAATAAGAGAAGGAATGATTATTAGTTAAATATATTTCCTCTTATATAATAATAATTTCATAGAAATAATAATATAGATAACACTTCAAATCAACCTAAGGCATCTAGAGACATCAAAAACATAATTATAGATTATGTATAATCACAATACACTAAATGCTTTTGTAAATATTTTTAATTGATGGTTTAACTAAACTTAACCCACTTCAAAGCAGTCATAGCCACTAGTTTTCATATCGATCAATATTATAGAAGATATCTTCCTTGTGTATTTAAAAACATGAGGGTAATAAGAGAAGGAATGATTATTAGTTGAATATATTTCCTCTTATATATAATAATTTCATAGAAATAATAATATGGATAACACTTCAAATCAACCTAAGGCATCTTGGAGACATCAAAAACATAATTATGGATTCCATATAATCACAATATAGTAAATGATTTTGTAAATATTTGAAATTGATGGTTCAACTAAACCTAACTCACTTCAAAGTGAAAGTCAATCTTAACATTTATATGTTTGAAGGTAATATTAATGCCACAACATTGGATGTTTATATTTTGTAGTTTGAGGAATACTTATGAGCTAATATACTAGCTAATTCTATGAATGTTACCATCATTGTGATGAATATGTTTATTCTATTGGTTTACATTTGGAATTATTTCAATGTTCAACACACACAAGATATATTAAAATTGAGTATTAGAATACTTTTATGGATATGTTAAAAGAAGATTACTAATTTATCAAACACATTTATAATCAATACATAAATTTCCAATTATTTTTATAGCACAATAATAAATTGGTGGAAGATTAAGTTAATGAGTTCAATGATTACACTGTACCTATGTGAGAAAATGATGGAAATATATAATGCTTTGAATTACATCAGTCCAATTTCACCTTATATTCATGTGAAGGTCATGTTTTCCACTTCCAAATCTCTAGGTAAAGTATATCATATTTATACCAAGATTGAAAGTTAAATATGAATCAACATTTCACCTCTTCATCAAATTATTTGTGTAAGATCCATCGCATGAAAGATTCTCCATATTATCCACACTCATAGAATTAGAATACAAATAACAATAGATACTAGTCTAATAAGGATACATAATACTAAAGGATCATATGCCTTATAAATCAATTAAAAAACTAGGTTAAAATTGGTTTCACTATCATCCCTCATATGCAAATGATTATTATAGATGTGCTTAAAAATATATTCTAGTAAATATACATCAAGACCCATAAAAATGAATGACATTGCTCTAGATAATTCTTTTTTAATAACTAGTTTATAAACACATAATAATAGCATGATTATCCTTTAAACATAGATTTTTGTGTTAAATTACAAAATATTAATGTAATTTTAAATAGTGGAGTCAAAATAACATGATTTTACAATATGTGGTTTAACATATTGTACTTCATATTACACCACATTTATGGCCTTACTCACATGGGTGGATCTAGTCAAGTAAAGATATACAGATCTAAAAATAATGTACCTTATCAAAATAATTTAATGAAATGGTGTTTTATTTCAATTATAATATCATACATATGAATTTTTGTGACATAATATTGATAAGAACCTACTTGTTCAACCACAAAATTACATATCAAGATTATAAAAAATATATATTGTTTACATCAAATAATGATTCTTCACCCGATCAAGACAAATTTATTATGACCAAGATCATAATTCACTATTAAAAAATGTTAAAAATTCATCTCTTACACATAAATATTTTTTACTCATGGTTTCCATTTATTCACATATGTAGGAGAGCAATAAAGCACTGACAATGTGCACAATGAAAACTATATCACAAAAAATACCTCAATGTGTTGTTAAAGTTATATGGAGGAGTATTTTTATAAATATAAGGATTTTAAATAAATTGTATAGTAAAATAACACATTAATTATTTCTCTACATCCACTCTTCAAATCCTCCCTCTTTAACAAAAATCAATTTTGAATAATCATGAAATTTGGTGTCAAATACAAGAGCTCCTTAAACATGGAAAGATCCAACCAATCATGTCTCCTTATAAGAGTATGACATTAATTTCACAAATAAAATATGGTATTTAGTGAATTTTAATAGACTATAATTCACTTACAGAAATTATTTATGAAGAATCAATATCCATTTCTATGCATTGATTACTTTTTTTAGCAGCTCCAAGGCACTAGATACTTCATTATGATAGAATTAAACTAATGTTACCACAAGTTTAATACATATTAAATACATTAAAAATATTCTAGGAATAGATAGTCATATCATTTGCATTGAATAATATTCAAATTAAATTCATGTGCTTGATGGATGATATACTTCAATAATTTCTCAAATCCTTCATCATTGTTTATTTGGATGACATATTTCTCTTAAAAATAATAGGGAGATGAATATGTAGTTTTTTTTCACATTTAATAGACAATTTATGAAAAAAATATTACAATCCAACTTATTCCAAGTGTTTATTTAGAGTTTTAATGACCAATTTTAGTAGTATACATATAGAGCTAAAAAAGTTAAAGGTGATCCAATTGTGGCCTAATCCACAAAATCTCATAGAATTGAGATTTTTTATAATTGATTTTTTATTGTAACTTATTTCTCAAGTTCTCAAACATCATGTGGTATATCAGTTAGATCATGCACACTAGATAAATAGTCAAATGGGCATCTGCACATGAGCAATGTTTTTAATATCTTAAGAAATTATCATCATAAGTTATATTATATTAATGCATAACAAAACACATTCATTTTAAATTCACATAAATGAATTTGAATATGAATTCAATGTGATAATATACTATTCAAATATGTTCAATTACATGATTTAAAAGTACACCTAAGAAAAGTAATTTTACACTATTGTGAAAGTAGTCAAATAATGACAAAACTACATTTTTCATAACTATATGTTAATTAATTCTAATCATAATCCACTTCATTTATTGAAAATGTAGATAAAAATATATAATTTGTGACACATTAAGTTGGTGATTATCTTGAAAAATTTACATCTTGTGATGATTCAAAACAATGGAAAAGGATAACAATGAAATGAATTACTTTAATTGAATGTTAGTTCATTTGATTATCAAATTTTTAGACATGCATGGAATAAAATATTTAAATCGGGTATCCATATACTCATGACAAGGAAATTCTTACACCACTATCTTAGATAGAAAATAATTTCATGTCCTTAAGTTACATAACAAGCTTATATATAAGCTTGTACATATTTATGTTCCTAATGGCACACTTCACCATAGACTTATTTTGGAGGAACATTACACTAAAATATTATGCCAATTCAGTATTAAAAATACTCTAGCTACATTATTATCACACTTGTATTTCCCATACATATTTATAGACATTGAAAACCACATAAAGTCTTGCATTCCTTATTACATGGCAAATCACATAAATGGGAAAAGATTAATTTACACACCTCTATTAGTTCCATTTAGAATTAAAAAAATTATTGTCATGGATTTCATTATTGGATTGATTATGACAAAGCACCAAAATGAAAAAAAGTTTGTTGTAGTTGATAATTTTACAAATATGGATAATTTTGTTTATTTATATTGGATTAGTGTGATCTAAATAATGTAAAATTACGTCTAATTCAAATTGTGTAAAATATATCAATAACACCCTAATTTGAATTGGTGTGTGTGTGTGTGTGTGTGTGTGTGTGTGTGTGTGTGTGTGTGTGTGTGTGTGTGTGTGTGTGTATATGTATATATATATATATATATATATATGTATATATATATGTATATATATATGTATATGTATATAAATATATATATATATATATATGTATATATATATATATGTATTTGTATATCTATGTATATGTATATATATGTATATATATATGTGTGTGTGTGTGTGTGTGTGTGTATGTATATATATGTATATATATATGTATGTATGTATATATATATGTATGTATATATATATATATATATATATATATATATATATGTATGTATGTATGTATACATACATAGATACATAGATACATACATACATATATGTATGTATGTATGTATGTATGTATGTATGTACATACACACACACACACACACACACACACACACATGTATATTAGAATATTTTAACTTGAGAAAAATGGAGTGTACTTAGATTATTTTTTAATTATGTCACTCAAAATATTCATCATTTTTATAATAATTATACATGTAGAATACATCATTGGTCAGTTATGAAAATAGATCCTCAAACACCACCTAGACATATCATTGAAACCATGATTCCTACAGTGATCCAAACTATCATGGTCATAATAATAGTGTCCCTAAAGAAATTTCATGTCTATAACCCATCATATCCTTGTTCCAACACTTTTATATGATTAAAGTGGGTATGATCACCTTAAAAACTATGATTTTTTTTTTTACTTATCCTTCATGTAAAAAGTGAATTTCACTTTTCATAACAAGATAACTTTAAAAAAAGGCTAAATATTTGGGTTAGATATCCCAAAACACTCCAAAATGAGTTCCTAAGTGTTTATTATATTCCAATAGTCTGAATGTCTCAAACTAAATATATATTTACCATCTATGTGTCCATGCAACATCAATATTAATCTATGATATAATGAAATGTCTAAATTTTAACACATCACACTATACAACTTTTAAATTTTCATGTATTAAAAAATCATTGCAGGGTTGATTATTTTAGGGGGTTTTATATTTTTATTCCTATTTTATAATTTTTCAATATACTTATAGTATATTTATTAAATAAAGATTAAATATTTGCCAAATTACATAGTCATGACCAAGTGAGTGTAACCTTAAGATTAATTGGTATTTATACCTATCTCTTTGTTATTACCTATGTTATAATGACCAACCCATTAAATGTGTCTCTACTGACACAATGAAGACTTAAGATTGAAAAAATAATCATTATATGTTCCTAGACATTATTGTTAAAATTAGATATTCATAGTAAAATGTAATTATCTAATTATTTTTGGTACTATAGATTAGGAGTTATAATTAGTGATATAAGATGTGGAGAAGGTATATGTAACATTATAAAGGGTTATTTTAAAAACTAGGTTGATTTTGAATACGTGTATCTAGTGAATTGAGTTGAAAAATACAAGTGGGTATATGAATAGATAAAAAGTGTGAAAAAGGGTCAAATATGTATGTAATTCCCAATTATTTCAAAGTGTATTAATGTTTACATTTAACAAGTTTTTAAATAAAAATCTAGGTCTCTACACTAGCATCATTTCCTAGAATAAAGGTATTGATTCCAATGGAACTATAAAATCTTTATTTGGCCATGTATGGGTTCACTTTGGACACTAGACATCCATTGTATCTAATGGAGATACACATTTTGTGTCATTTTTGGAAAACAAATGGTAATTCATGAGTACAAAGTTGTATCAATTGATGGAATTACATCTAAAAATTGATTTAAAAATAAACTTTTTAAACCACAAATATTTCAATGTTTTTAAAATGTATAAATATGCACATACTTGAATTTTGGATGAAACCCTATTGTACATCCAACATGACTACAAATAAGTTGTTAATAGTTATAAAATGCATAGTCCACACTATACACATATTGGAATCCATCCTATAAACACTTACATACATATACTATAGTTAACTAGTTACAACTTAGTCGCATACATAATAAATTCAAGTAGATAATGAATAGAAGTTTTTTTAACATACACAGTCTATTAATCAACACATTTAAGAAAAACTTTTCTTTTCACAAAAAATAATCAAGGAATGTCATGATATTCATCGATAAACTCATGCATTATGAGTTGGATGTAAGTATTGTTATAACTTCAAAAGGAAATATTTAAATGTCTACATATAAGTGTAAATATTTTTCATTAATTTCCTTACACAATTATGCATAGAGTTGGTGATAATTCATTTTTTCTTGATCTACCTTCATACTTAGGCATGCATCTAATATTCAATATATAAATCCTTAAGAATTTATTCCATACAATGATTGATATAACAATTACTCAACATCCTTGTTAATTTGATCATAAACACTTTAATTATGTATACAAATATAAAATAATTGAATTGATAGATAGATGAACCTACCATGGAAATCATAATTTGCAATAGTGGTCAAGTAAAACACTAAGTTGATAAAGACAAGTGGTAAAACCTTCAATAGATTTATTTTAAGTTCTAGTACCTACAAGATATCATAATTTATACCAAATATTATTACTAAAGAGTGAATGATTCATTGATATCCTTAAAACCTACCTCAAAATTTCACAATCATCCTTGCTTCTCTTGTATACCTTACTTCATTATTTTACAAACACTTTATGCTAGCCATGATGTGTCGTTGTATGTAGTTGTATTTCCTCACATAGTCCCAAACATGTTTCACTCTATATTTTTAGTCCTCACAAATTATATATTACTTTTAAATTAATTTAAAATAATAAAAATGACTATATTATTTCACACCTCATGTAACATATCTCAAATATTTAATATACTCACTCAAACCTCCTAACTAAGTGTTCATAATTTATATAATTTCATGTATCACCTCATAATACTATAGAGAATAAGCTATTTTACCCATATTTTTTTCATTAGAATTGTCACCATAGATTTTTTAATGATTATTACACATCAAAATTTAATATTCAATACTTTTCTACCATGCAATATTATATATGGGATACTCCACACCTGCTCCATTTCAAAGCATCTACATAGCATACCACTTGTGGATCCTAATCATCACTTGTTTAGGTAATACATTATGACTTTGTAACATATCTCTGAAAATACATTTTTAATTATAATTATAATATTTGACATATATATTTAGAATTATGTATTGTAGCTATGCATTTTGGATAATCTATGTGATTTCTACCTATGCATCCATAGAGTTGAGAGTTCACACATAGACAAAAAAGGATATTTTTGTTAATTTACCACCATAAAACACATAAATTATATATTATTATATTTTATTAGCATAATTAACTAGTAAATAATCATTTTTTATTATGATAAAATAGGTTTCAGTCTTAGCCTTACTGACTCATTATACACATCTATACTTTTCTTATTATACATATTAACTAAAAATTTTAGTTTTACATATCATTATTTGGTTCATACATAATTATTAGGTAAATTATTCTATTTAATATTAATGTGCATTATACCATCCATGAAATATCCCTAAGTGTGGATTTTTTGCACTACACACCCAATCTTGGACATTGTTGCATGGATGAGGAACACCTCCATGAATAGTTTAATGTTCTAATAAATCTCAACATTGAAAATTTATTTTACTTATTTTTTTGAGGTCACTAAATACATTAATAGGGTTGATACAACCATGGATAAGTATTAACCAAATACATCTAACAAAAATAAACCATTAGCATCATAGAGAGCATAAGCTAGGAAGTTGAATATAAAGGTTTCAACCTTTTTTTCAAAGATTGCAATAGATTATTTTAGAATACATAATCATTATTTAATAATTTTATAGTAGGATATGTATAAAATCAGTATTAATGATGAGAGGGAATCATAATTTTAAATTGTAATAATATATTTACGTGATAACAAATATATGCTACATCAAATAAATAACACTAAAACATAAGAATTATATGATAAATTTATATTGAATGAAATTTTAAATGCATTTTTAAATTTTATGTTTAACATTCATTTGTTTCAAATGTATCCTCAGTGATCATAATTCTTTATTTATATAAATTTATGACAATGGTAGTTTTATAAAGTATATTAGACATCCACACAAAGATGCACATTCAAAGTTGTGAAATGTTTTGTTTTATATTGTGATAAAATCAAAGAATTTATTATATAATATTATGATGAATATTTGAATAAAATAATAATACCTAAAACTTGGGGTAAATAAATGATACTTTCAGGGTTACACTTGACTAAAAAAAATCAATTGCACATTATGAACATGGAATAAAACCTGATTGTGCTAAATTTAGTAGAGACTATGTCAATAACTTCAATGATTCAAAAGTTGATAACATTGTTCCAGATTTTGCAATGAAAATTGAAACCATTATGATATTTTAGATAGACACACTAAATATAAAATGAGATATAGATCCAATTTTAAAATAAATATTTTAAAATACTATTTTCTTAAATTAGTCAATTGTTATTGAAATAAAATTATTATCTATTGTGGATATTTTTGAGTCAATGTTTTTTTAAATAATAATTTACCTATATATCATAATTCCCAATTATTTATAATAATTATAAACTTTTCTAATTATGTTCCCTAACTATGTTCCTTTATATTTGTTTGATGTTTTAGATCACCAATAGTGATCCTTTATTAGGATAATATGATTTATGGTAGACGAAGGATCCTAGGTGGTGATCCTAAACATCAATCAAATACAAAGGAACATAGTTATTCCAAAATATGTAATATTTTTTTGGTATGGATTGTGAAATTATAAAGTATCTAATAAAAATATATTGTTTATATTTACATATTTATAATAGTTTATGAAAAAAATTATATAATACAAATGAGGAGTGATTCAATCATCACATAATTTCATTGAAGAAATTTTTTTTATGCTTGATAGTGGGTACCTTTTCCTCTACCTGTGTGTGTGTGTGTGTGTGTGTGTGTGTGTGTGTGTGTGTGAGAGAGAGAGAGAGAGAGAGAGAGAGAGAGAGAGAGAGAGAGAGAGAGAGAGAGAGAGAGAGAGAGAGAGAGAGAGAGAGAGAGAGAGAGAGAGAGAGAGAGAGAGAGGAAAATACAACTACCTTTAAACATAAACATACTTTATTGGGAGAAATTATGTGATTATTGGCTCAATAAAAATAGAGATTCAATTGAAGGTAATTCTAAAAGATTGTGCCATGTACATATTTATTATTTATGGATGATAATGATTGATTAAAAGTTTTAAAAAGTTTAAAATTAATATAAGGGATATAATTATCAAATATTAGTCCCAAAAATCTATAATGAGTCAAGGGAATTTAGTGACTTATCACTTGGTTTAAATGAATGTGAAAAATTCTACTATAGATACTAAAATATAGTCTTTGGTGCTTGACAATGATAAACATGAACATTTTTTAGCATGAATTAATTGAGCATTGAAAGAATGTCCTAATTCACCATCCTCTAAAACTTTCATGCTATCTGATGAGGTAATCATTCTTTCTATTGTTATATGCTTATAGGATTCTCATTGTCTATTTAAAACCTACTAAATATCATGTGAAAACATATTCATATTCTTAAAGTAATCCACTTGTACACATGTTAGTTCTAATTATTATAGTCATTATCACTATTTAATGACCATTTTGAGTTGTAAATGTTCCTCTCTATATAATGACTATTTTATATTAAAAACCCATCCTTAGGATCAACACATAAACCTAGTGTGTCTATGGTGTACGTAATTTTTAAATGGTTTTGACCCCATATTTTGTAAATGTTTAAAATAATACCAATACACCATTACTAATTCTAATGTAACACCAATGCCTTATTTTAAAATATCATGGTGCAAATCAAAAAATTGAGTTCATATATGTGTATTTGAATCTTTAGTGAGGAAAATGATAGAAGTAACTACATGTTAGCATAGACCTACAGAAGTCAACATTATTAGTGCAGGTGAATGGTGTAAATATATATCTAAATATAGGTTTTCCCAAATAGGTATTTAATATATGAATAATAAAAATGATTGAATCAATTTTCATGACAAATAAAAATATGAATTAACTACCAATTTGTTTCATTCACATTAACTATTAATTGGTAACATTTGATCAACCTCATGACATTTATGGCCTTTGAAAGGATATAAAAGTGGGATTTTTTCTTATTAATGGCATTTGATTGACCCTAGGGAGAATAATTCTAGTCTATTGATAGATAGATATTAGTTAGAGGGGAAATTCTACCAAAAATAGAAAGTTTCAAGTTTTAATTTTGAAATTATCATCATTCCTACTTATATCCATGATAGAGTTACATTATGTTTCAAATTAGTGTTATTTTTGGTGTAATTTATTATTAAATTATATGTTATATTTATTTTATGGAATAATTACTTATGTATAATAGTGTTCATATATTATATTTCATCATATGTTCACTTTTTACCATTTGTTGATAAAATAACATATAATATTTTAAATGTTTTTCATGCATGTAACGAATTGTGAGACAATATAATACTTCATCACTATCAACTAGCCCTAACCCACTCTATTATCTCTCTTTTCAACCTAGGTGAGTGCATAAGTTTATATTACATGATATATTGATGCAATTATAATTAGTTTTGGGAGATGTGCATGTGGAAAAGGACTAGTGTGTGCATGGTTAAACTTACCCAAAATTTTGGTTCCATTACTAAGACCCCATCAAATTATTTTGATGTAATGTTAAATAGGGATGATGTACTAGATCTCTCAAAATAATATTAACAATTTGTTGGAGTAGGTGGATGAAATATTTTCAATGAACTATCTCAGCCATTTAAATCAAAGGCCAAGGTAATAGGTTAAATAAAACCTACATAATGCATTCATTGAGGTATTTTTTTTCTGAACTACCAATCCATTTTCATGCATGGAATGTATCATATGTGATGAAAAATAATATAAACTATAGGTAAAAAAAATTTAGGATGGAACAATGTGAAGAATAGATAAAGGACCTAAACATACTTTTAATTAGATTTGTTGATGTTTGGTAGCATGGTGGGTTACAAAATTATGTGTTTTAATTTTTAGTATCCACATATTATTATCCATATGAAGTTGAAGACTAGTTTTTATGTGAACCTTTTAGTTGATATCTAAATAAATAAATTTTGGAGATTAAGAATTTGATGGTAGATAGTGGCATAGAAAACTTACCAATTGTCATCTAAGTTCTTTCATGCACAAGTGTGAAATAATTTATAAGGTGAAGGGGGAATGATTTATATTAAATAATAATTAATAAAGTATTCCACATGTAGAAAATAAATCATCATGATATAATAAGTTGCAAGTGTGATGAGATTCGATGGAAGGTGATCAATAAAAAGGACCCTAGGTAGAGGGGAAAGTCTGACTTAAGATGTGCTATTAAGACTGACGTAGTATAATAATGATAAAAGGATGAATCTCACATAGAGAATATGAAATTTTTTGAGGATGATGTTCACACTAGTGGGTTAGGATAAAATTTGGAAATAAAAGTTAAAGTGCCTAAGTAAAATAAAGATATATACTAAAATAATATTGTTTAAATTCATATTTCCATTCTACTTTAAGTCCCTACTCATGAAATTTGTCCAAAAATAAAATAAAATAATAAATACACCATGATTTTTATGAGTAAATGAGATTTTACAGTAAGGGAAGAAGAAATAAGTGTGTTGTAGCTAATATTTCACTATAAACCATTGATATAAGTAATAACATAGCCCATACGATATTTGATCTTTTGATGTATGGTATGTCAATGATATTATAGGGCCTATACCCTTATTAAAGTATTAAAATATATGATAAATTAGTTAGAGCTAGTGGATTGGTGATACTCTAGTAGACAATACACGGAGGAAAAGTAGTGAGAATTATTGTAAAAATTGATGGAGATACATCCTTATCAAGAGGACATGATACAGGTTCATGAGGCAACACTAGATGAATTTAGGCTTTAGGTGTACCTTTAAGAAATTTAATGTTGACATAAACACTAATCACACTTATACCATATCCTTAGATATTTTATGAAATGTATTCTTTTTTTTTAATATCATAGAGTGGATAATTCTATAGAACACATTGAAAATGTGAAATCATTTTTTACATGAAAGGAATACATTATTTTAATTTAAGGAAAGTAATTTTACCAAAAATTTATTAGTTAATGTGCATACTTAGTATTTAAATATTGATCCAAACTAGGATGTTATAGACTATGATCTCTGAAGGGAAGCATTTTTGAAGGAATTTGATATTCACAAGTTTGATAAAAACCATCATTACACTAAAGGAGATAAATAAATATTTAACAAAAAGTGTTTGTGTGTATGATGTTAGGGTTGGTATTTTGTAATCCAATAGTTACTTTTATATTCACCTAGTAAAACATGTGTAGTAGTTTTTTAGAGGCTTCACTGCACCCTTTTGTTTTGACCTATCCATGAAACTTTTCATTGATCCTATGGAATCCATTAAGGTTACATAAATATTTTAATACTTTTTATGTGTAGATACGAGGATAAATCCATTAATAAAGGTACATATTTCTTTAATGGTATCATAATTTCAAAAACATATAACCAATAGTGTGCAATATTATCAAACTAGGTTATGGTGTATTGATTGAAAGGTGGAGGGATATATTAAAAATGATTTTATAAGATAGAATGTGAGATTAATAATTACATCATGTGATTATAATTATGAAGACCAAAATTTATGATATTTTCCACTCATTTAATACACAACCCAAACTAAGGTCTCTCTCTATAGCCAATATTGTTATTAAGTTTCATAAGTTTCATAAGTTTTTTATTTTCTTATTCTAATTTACTATTTTTTACACCTACCTCCTTTTTTTAAGGTGCCTTTTATTTGGCTATATAATAGGCTATCTTCATGTTTAATAAAAACCATGTATTATTTTGGCTTCATTCCCATGTTAAAATAATTCTATATATAATAACCAATATTATTTGGAAACATATTAGCTTATTATGTATTTGGTTATATTCCTATAACCAATATTGTTATTAAGTTTCATAAGTTTTTTATTTTCTTGTTCTAATTTACTATTTTTGACACCTACCTCCTTTTTTTTAGGTGCCTTTTATTTGGCTATATATTAGGCTATCTTCATGTTTAATAAAAACCATGTATTATTTTGGCTTCATTCCCATGTTAAAATAATTCTATATATAATAACCAATATTATTTGGAAACATATTAGCTTATTATGTATTT
Organism: Torreya grandis; assembly: GCA_037957365.1. Classification (NCBI taxonomy): domain Eukaryota; kingdom Viridiplantae; phylum Streptophyta; class Pinopsida; order Cupressales; family Taxaceae; genus Torreya; species Torreya grandis. The sequence continues at coordinate 1,594,783 of JARHVA010002477.1, read as the reverse complement.
GGTTATATTCCTATAACCAATATTGTTATTAAGTTTCATAAGTTTTTTATTTTCTTATTCTAATTTACTATTTTTGACACCTACCTCCTTTTTGTTAGGTGCCATTTATTTGGCTATATATTAGGCTATCTTCATGTTTAATAAAAACCATGTATTATTTTGGCTATATAGAATTATTTTAACATGGGAATGAAGCCAAAATAATACATGGTTTTTATTAAACATGAAGATAGCCTAATATATAGCCAAATAAAAGGCACCTAAAAAAATGGAGGTAGGTGTAAAAAATAGTAAATTAGAATAAGAAAATAAAAAACTTATGAAACTTAATAACAATATTGGTTATAGGAATATAACCAAATACATAATAAGCTAATATGTTTCATTATTATAATACCCTCCATAAAAGACTAAATGACTTTGTTTAGTCATTATTAAAATATAGGATTAAGTCCATACATGTTCTTAACCAAATATATATCTACTTCCACTGCATAAATGTATCCAAAAGTCCCTATTATTTCCAATCCTTATTACTAGAGTACATAGGTAATGATATACTAAAACCACCAATTAAAGTAGCTAATGGTACCAAATATTGGGTTCATTATATTCTATTATACCTTGAATTATTGTCATGTCTTATATATTTCATGTTTTAGATGTGTTTTATAGTGATTGAATATGAAAATAAAGTCTAGAATATACTTTAATACTGCAAAACATAGTATATCTCCTAATAGATATGTCTGTGTTGATTTTTTGAAAACCCAACACCTACTAATTTATATTCTTGAATAACTCTGGGATATTTACTATTCAAAATGCCATTGTGATTTTTTTGTATTACCATTTTATATATAGATAATATTTTTAAACATTTATCAATTAGTGACACTCTTTATCTTATAATAATCCCTTGAGTCTCGATCTCTCTAAGTACATACCTTAAGAGGTGCATCAAGAAAGGGGCAAGTGGACCATTGGTGCTTCATAGGATTTTTGTCCCTTTTACTGCTTGTTATCTACACACTTTTCTCCTAAAAATGAATCCCATAATCTTGTTCTTCTCTCTTGCACATTTATCTAGTATTTTAACACCTCCAGTACCCATTTTCCTAACCTAAATCCCCTTTCATTAGTCTACATGACTAGGTCAACTGGGTCAACATTGTAATCTTATTAGTAAAACTCATTTAGTGTTTAAGTTTGATCTTCATTGAGCTAGCCCATGATCTACTAAATTTTTTCCAATAATGATAGTACGTCAACTAGCTTAACCCTATACATTGAAATGTTTAGAGGGGATTGGGGATAAATCTTCCTATATATACAAAATATTTTTTCCATTACTTAAAGAAGAGAAGAATAAATAAGATCTATGGCACATTTTCTTACCCACCATTCTAATTGAGGATCATGATTAGGGTTTCATACTTTCTTTTGAGGTATGGATCTTGTCTTCTAGAAAAGTATTTTGGATGCATTGATAGGTTGTATAGCCTATAGATTATTTATCCTTATCATCCTTACATACCACAATAACCTCTTATGATGCACTTTGGCCAAAGGATATATTAATGATAAATAGGTTCATCTTTAAAGGTAAGTATTCATAACTTGGTTCCTCCTTTGTAAGAGTAGATAAATATGCATTTGCACTTCTATTCTGTTCATTAGGATTCTTTATACATTGATGTGAGCATATGTCTTATATTCATGTTTTATTTTTTTTATTACCCCCACTTTGTGTCACAAGATTTGGTAAGAACTAGATTATATTTATTTGCTTTACTTGTAATTAGTATAATGAATATGAAATCATAATACTTAATTAGGGTTATTTCATAGTTTTACATAGCTAAAGGCTTTAGAACCCTCCATAGTGAATTTATTATGGTCTGAGATCCCATAATTGGGTCTAACAGATACATTATTAGCCATATTCCCAATTATATAATGTATCCCATATCGTAAGTGTAATTAAGATCTATCTTATCTGAGCTAGGATTGATTTGTAGATCTAATGTATTTCTGATTGCATACATTCTAGTGAACCTAACATGAATGTAACCCTTGTAGGTTCTCTATCATGATTTTTGTTTCTATAATTTTATTAATTTTCTATATTTGTGTTAATAGTTCAACTAGGCTAGTATATTTTTTAACTTATATGTGTAGGTTTAACACATAGTCACATCAAAATGACTATGTTCTTTTTGTGTAGGTCTTTATATGATATAGGTTACTAGATTGAAAAATTCAACACAATAATCTTATTCACTTAAAAACAATAATCTATGTTTAATAGGTTGACTTAGTCTTTTACTCAATTCTAGAACAACAAACTTGGTTGAATAGGTTTGACTTAGTATTCTAAATACCTTCTAGATAATAAACTATGTTGACCGAGTTGGTATAGTTATCTTAATAGGCTTCAACAAATATAGAATTATAGAATGAGGTCGACCTAGTCAACACAGTCGATAGAACTTACAAACAACATAAAAGGAACTTTAATATATAGCTCACATTCCTCAACATATTCCAACCCACTAAGGTTCCTCTCTCTCTCTCTCTCTCTCTCTCTCTCTCTCTCTCTCAATTCATTTATTCCTTATAGTTCTATTTTCTAAAGTTTGTAGTCTTCAATATTGCAATCATATAGCAAACTAAGTCAACCTAGTCAACTGCATTCTATATTATCTATTCTATTTGAAAGAGTAGGTAAACTTAGTTGACATAGTTATTAAAGACTCTTGCTTCTATAGTAAAATAGTGACCCTATTGACATTGTTCTATATTGTTTGCATAGAGTGTCATCTGAACTGACTCTATATTATGTTTAAATTGGGAATTAATAATTATATGCTAGTAATTATTTCACACCTTTATTTTTAGTTTTTTTCATGATTAGAATAGCTCACATAGTCTAATTATGTTGTTATTAAATATACAATTTAGTCTAATTATTTTGATCTTTTTGCACACACCACCAAATCACATAATTTTACTATTATTTTAAACATTTGTCTACCCAAGGTCCACCTACTTAGATTTCATCACCAATAGGGAAGCTAACTTTGTTTTTTAGATAAGTATATGATGCATGGTTAATTTTATATATTGGAAAAGCACCTGAGACCTTTATTATTGTAGGATTGTGAATTTAGGGGGTAGGCCCTAATACCAAGATATTACCATTACCAACACAGATCCCTTTTAGACTAAATGTCGTAAAATCATCTATAGATTGATTGTTATTTCCCTATTTTCATCTAACTTCCCTATCACACATAAAATAATACATTATAATAATCTAAAAGAAATTAATATGCCCACTTAGTATTTAATTTTTAGTTGAATTATTATTCTTTTCTCATTGTATGGTATATTATAAAAACATGCATTAACCAGCACTGGTGTAAGGTTTTGTGTTGTGTGACTTAATTGGATCATTTCGATTAACCTAATTTTTTGTATATTTGTTTTCATTTCTTTCTTTCAAAGTGCATTTCAAAATGTTTCTTAGTTTTCAATACACTTGTGTTATGTCCAACAAAATCTCATATAGATTATCTATTTCCCCTACCTATAGTATTGTGTTGACCTATTCACCATAGTACTCACTTATGACTTTTAGGTTATAGTACTAAGTCAACCCAATCAACTATGTATCCTTATAAGGTTGTTCTCTATCTTAGTTTATAGTACTAAGTTGACCCTATCAACTCTTTATCCTTGTTAGCTCAATTTCCATACCATATTTTTAGTACTAGTTCAACCCAATCGACTTTGTACTCTTATTAACATTTTCCTCTCCTTGATTTACTTCAAATTTACCTTCCCTAATAAATCTCCTTCATCATGAAATTCCTATTTGAAGACAATAGTCAATTAAATTCAATGGATATTATGAGCCATACTGACCCTATTATGTTTTCCCATAAGAAGCTTGTGGTTCTTATCCTAGATGAAACTAATGTTGATATAGCCACTCACACTATAAACTATGAGAGCCCTCCTCATTCATATTTTTTTTAATCCTCTCTTCTTACTTTAATATTAACCTAAATTAGAGTATACACCAAAAATGATCTTCTTCATGAATGAGTTTCCTCAACATCGAGGAAAGGATCCTTATACTATGTACCATCTCATGATAAGTGGTCAAGTCAAGAAACCTTGTTCACCTTATACCACATTCTCAAATGGATTTTTGGATACTATATTCTATGATTCTTAGCCTCTTCCCTCTATTTCAAACCCTTATCATACAATGCCATCTTCTTATTTTATTTCCTCTACTTCCATGCCTAGTATCTATACTAACATGGTAAGTTTTACATCTAGTGGGCCTCTTCCAACACCCTCTCTTATCAATTATTGTCCAACACCCACTCTTCTCAATTATTTCACTAGTTCATCATTTTATACCCATGGTAATCATGAATCTAGTTTTACCTCTTGTCATCCCTCTACTAGTCCTTATTTTTCCACACAATATAATTATGCCACTAGTGCCTCACTTACAAACAATTATTATCAAGCTAATACTAACACCAATAGTGGTACCCAAGACACTACTACCAATTATAATACTTAAAATAATTCCAATAATGCAACTCCAACCCATCAACTCATATTACAAACACTTAATAAAATGAATTATTTTCAATCTAAAACAAAAATCAAATGATGAAAATGCAAAATCATCCTATCCATCTTCAAACCCAAACATAACATATTCCATGGGACATGCATAACCAAAATGTTCCCCCTCTTCCTCTTTAGGATTCTCATGGTAATCCTACCCCTCAAACTCCTCTTATTAATAATATAATAAATAATATTCAAAATGAGCCTTTCAAATCTCAAATTTCTAATATTGATCTAGGAGGTATTACCCATACCATCTCTTATAATGGGTCAAATGATCCTACTCTTCATTTAAAAACATTTGTAAATCTATATAAATACTAGGTTAAATTAAACACATTTTTAGATACCAAGATATTATTAGAAACTCTCATGGTTGATGCTTTAGATTGGTATAACAAACACAAATCTCACTCCATTACTACTTTTTAAGATTTAGTAAATGTTGTAGTCTAGGAGTTCCAAACTAGTGATCTCATTGAAAATTTATTAAGGCCAATTTTATCAATTGTAAGCAAATCAAGACCGAAACTACCCAAGAATTGATCAAATTATAGAAGATATTATCCAATAAATGTGAACATAATATGGTAGATGATATCCTTTTTCATATATTTACTAATGCTCTTTTTCCCAAGTTACAATATTGGGTTTGTACTCTCTCTCCACATACTTTAAAGATGACATTAAACAAGCAAAGCATCAAGATTTCCTTATGCATCAATTCAAGCCATCCCAACCTATTATGGGTACTCATATGTTACTAAATAATAAGAATAGGCATGCTACGAATGATGGTTTCACCGACTCTTATGATACCATTAACACTATTCAATATATTGTTCCCCTTCAAAATAAGATTTTCCTCCTAACCACATCACCAACCCTCATTTGTATTTAGCAAATAACATTAATGCTCATAAACCTTTATCCTTAGTGTATTTTAAAAAAAATTACAAATGCCTCTACCATGAGAAATTGATCCCACTCAACCCATGAAATCTTGATATGATCCCAATAATTTTTTTGGTTTCACACTAGTTGTGGTAATTCTCATGAGCCCTGTGGGTAGCTTCATAATCTGGTTGTCTATTTCCTTCTTGGTCCCAATTTTGACCATGATTTTGTCATTCATAAATTTTAACAGGACTATGACATTATCTTCAAATCCCATGAAACATAAACTAAATCTCAAGATTTGAACCAAGCTAATGTTTTTCCATATATAAACATCCTCTTCCAAATCACCAAGATACCCAAAATAAGCCTACCCCTTCTACCAATAATGTTTATAGTCTTCTTGACTGAAATCCCAAGGAGAGTGTGGTTAATATGAATAACATGTGAAGGATATTTGCTTTCATTGATTCTAAACACATATACACACCTCCATTATCTTTCACATTTCATGTTATCTAAGACTTTTCTCCAACTCACTTCATGAATTTGGGGAAAGAAGACATTATATCTTTTGACAAACCAATTCCAACACCTCCATTGGATAACACTTTTCATACTATTTATACTATCCCTTCATTTTCTTTACCTATCACTAGTGATACTCAAACTTCTATCAACATTTATTATAATCTATCTCAAACCACACCTGCATCAACTACTCCATATTTTCAACATAATATATAAACTTGTCCTCTAATTAAAACTTCTACCTCTTCTCAACATAAATTCCCATTAATTTCAGCTCCTCCTTCTGAGGACCTCTTTCAACATTATGTACATATTTCCAAAAATATTCTTATGGGTTATGATGAGTGGGATCCTATCATGGAACTCATTAATCACCCTTCCCAAATCTCATTTCCAAAACTTATGTAGACTTATCCACATCATTATAATAATATTATAGATCTTTTGTTTGAAATAAACATCCTACATCCTCCCCTAGTAGGATGCAAACCCACCTTATCTAGATAAAAATATCACATATTGTAATAATGCACAGTGATTTCTGCAAATGTTGATGAGACAATGGGAATTTCTCTTCCCCTCAAATTCCCTATTGCTTCTATAATTCCTACTAAGATTATGCTTCATATGAATGATCCTCTTCTGTTTATTAGTGTTAAAATTGGAGATATCCAATTCAAGCATGCTTTTATTGATGAAGGTTATGGTACTTGCATTGCCTCTCTTGATTTTATCAAAACCCTTGGATATTCTAAATGTAATATTAAGTACACACATAGAACATGTCAAGGATGTGACCAAAAGAAAATATCGCTTTTAGGTTGTGTGTGGCTCCCCGTTACAATCCCACCTATCATCATTCATGTGAAGGTAATGATCTTCAACTTTCCACTATATTATAACATTTTGATTGGTAAGCCATAGATTCATCATATTAGATTAGTTGCCTTTTTCACTTACTACTGCATCAAATTTAATCATAATGGATCCATCTAAAATATTCAAGGCAACACTAATCCTTTGAATTTTGAAATTTTTAGAGATTGTGGTAAATTTAAAATTCCCACCCTTGGACCCTTTCCAAGCATTCCATTTCATGAATCTCAATGGTTTATATTTCTTACCAATTCCACCCAAGGTTATAATGGTCACCCTAAACTCATCAAGAATATAACCCCTAACCTCTTAGATTTTAATGAAGATGAGACTAACAAGATTGATCTCAAGATTAAAATTTTGGATCTTTCACCTGATCTCATCTCTCATCTTCCTACTTCTCTACAACCTCATTATCTTAAACCACCTTGTGATGACATCCATGTTGTCTTAACTAAGACTTAACATTACATTAATCACACTAGTTTGGATGACAAGATCATCCCTACCTATGTTATTGATATTCATACACCTAATTATGATGATGGTTATACCTTAAATGATCCATTTTTATGAATTCTTATTTAGCCCTATAATACTGATATTATTCATTATCATTCCTCCTTGATTCAATATTTTAGTATATCTTCATGTATTCCATCCTATATCATTATTAATTTTAGTATTTTTACTCTTGATCACTATGTAAAGATGGTGCACACACCTCTAGTGTTTTAAGAACCTTATAGATGTACGCTTATGGATCATGCTATGGTTGGTCCTTATTGATTTGTTAGATACCAAGACCCCTCTATCTTACTTATATTTGAGATGCATGTGACTATCCTTTAACCTTTTGTGGACCCCACCCATCCTTTTGTACATCATAGTTTAGATTGCATTTCCACTCCCTCTATAGTTGAGTCTCTTCCTATTTATGATCCCAATGCTCCTTTAGTTAAGCCTTATCTATTCTCTCCACCAACCCCACCTTATCTTGGTGATGGTTTTCTCTCTTTATTATATCTCACTCTTTCACCCACCAAATGGGATGATTAGCCTTATTATGATATTAATAAATTTATTGATCATTGGACTAGAGATTATTACCTATACTATGATCCCTTAGCTTCTATTTCACCTCCTCCTATGAGTACAACCACTAGGTCTACTCATAAATGTATTGTTACTTACATGGCATAAATAGTCACTTATCCATGCATTGTTACAATTTGAAAAAAATATTGATACCTTATGTCCCACCACTCCTTAGCCCTAAGAAAAGGCTATACCTCCACTAAAAGTATTACTTGAGTATATTCCTAAGTATGGAGAGGTATATTATCTCTAGCACCAATGTGACACACATCACACTAATCATTAGCACATCCTTCAGTAACATATTAATTATCACCTATTAACCATTCCTACACCTTATACCTTTCATCTCATAGGTCACTCTTGCAAGAAGGCTCCCCTTTTTTCCTCCCATGGTTCCACCTCATGTGGTCCTTTCTCTACCTATTTTTCCTCCTCCTATGAGTCCCTCACCTATGGATCCTTATCCACCTATGATTCCATCATATGTGCCATGTTTCCCACTAGTGACCCCTTTATATCCTATATAATCTACTCCCATTAATTATTCTAAGCATTCCTTGCATGATATCCCTCATCAACATGATCCTTCAATCATTCCTACCTTTTCTATTGAGGAGATTCAATGTGAATTATTTTCTCAACTTTTACTGAAGATAAATGAGACATTAGTTATAGTTCACATTCAAATTCATATAGACTGACCAGATGTTATGGATAATGTTTATGGATAGATATATTAGTACTTATGAACACATGTAAATGTTCGTACATTTTCTTTTGGATTGGACATGTGATCCATCTTTACATTTATCTATTTTTATATTATTTAAAATTATGTAAAATTCTTATCTATCTTACATGATGACTTTGGTTTCATACTTTATATTACTTATGATGTCATTATGTTCTCTTATGGATTTATTTTTCATCACTGCATTCCTTTTTTCTTGAGTTCATTGTTGATGACTCCCTTGTTTTTTTCTACGATTGTTTTCTATCTTATCTCTATAAACATTAATAATTATTATTGTGACTTGGTTATATAAACCTTGATCCATTTAGGCATTCCTCATTTACCATGTGATTAGTTATCAAAAAAATCATCTCATTATAATCTCCTTTTATCATTCCACTTTGGATATCCCTTTATTCCTCTTTATTCCCTCTTGCAAACTAATCATAGACATGTTTGAGACTTGAGATAACATATTAGTTCATCATTAAGACTAAGTGTTATATCCATCTTGCCTTCAGATACTTATATTCCTTTACACAAATCATAAATCTCATTTGTGTGTATCAATCTATCTCTCATGATTGGTCATTCCAAGTTTGCATGGAGGAGGAATCTTAAAATCCATAAAAATAATACAAAATCCAAATCATTTAACAAAAGGTAATGATCTAAAAGGCAACATTAAAATTTTTGAAAAGTAAAATCACACTAAAAGAAATGATTCTAAGCACATATACTTTTTATAATCTACTATAAAAATCCATAGTTTGCCTCATAATAGAGCTGAGGTCTATTGGGGTATGGTAGGCTAGTCGATTAAAAAAGGAGAATAAAATAATATTTTAGTGCTACCTATGTTCTCACGTAGGTAACCAATCTTTATAGTAGACTGATGGCTCTATAAGGGGTCCTAAGGAATGGAGAAAAAATTGTGGAAAGGTAGGTCCATTTTAATTCTCTTGTTCAAAACTACCTATATGAGTTGATCTTAGTATCACACTTATTTTCCTACACCACTTTGTCTCTATAGCAAATATGTATCCTCTGTATATTAATGGGCACTAGTTAATTAGTGTCTTCTGATATCCTTAGTGTGCCTCATGTCTCCTAAGGTATTCTCATAATATTCTTACATTATGATTCATACATACCCTAATTCATTCCTTAAAACCCTAATATTTCCCCTTGATAAATATTATTTTATTCACTGATTACTCCCCTAGGGATTCCATTTGTGAGTTATAGTATAAGACCATGGATAGGACATAGAATTCCTAAAAAATTAGTAAAATATTCACATTAACATTTAAACCATCCCTATTTACAATATTTTCACATTGTTTCCATCTCATTGATGTTCCCTTTATGAGTTACAGTGCAAGGCCATGGATAGGACCTGGCCTTCCTCATAAAATTTTCCAATATCCAAGTCACAAAAAAACTTACATGTGTGAAATATGAGATAATATGTGATTGATTACTTCTTAAATTCCATTGACATGATTCCAATCTTGATTTAGTATGTCTTATTCTTCCTTCATTAATATTTTCACTTTTATCTTCTTATTTTATAATTGCATGTAAGAATCCAACTATTTTTCTTGAGTTTTTGATACTTCCTAACATGAATTAGTGTGATTAATTTAAGACCATTTTTGCTAATTATGTTTCTCTTTTATACTTCCTAATGTGATTTAATATGATTGATTGAATTAATTACTTTGTTTTTATACCATTTTAATTTCACATGCTTTCCACTTTATTACATTATTTCCATACTTCACAAAGTGATATAGTGTGATTTTACTTGTTTTAATTTGGTGGCATTATTTTTAATGGTTTAAAAACAACCTTTTCCTTTGTTCTTTACCACTCTTTGGTTTCTTATACTTAGTAATATTTTGATATTACACATTTCCTAACATGAAATAGTGTGTAGTACAATAGTTTTTATTAATTATACTTTTCCAAGTCCTTTTTGCCTTTTTCTTTTTAACCATGCATGTGTACTACATAATTCTAGACAAGAAAACATAACACATATATTTCATATATCATATACAAGAAAATCAAAATACATCTACTATAAATAAATACATCTATGCATCCACAACCATAACCACACTATAGACATAAGATTAATATCCAATTGTCAACATAATATATATATATATATATATATATATATATATATATATATATATATATAGTATGTGTGTGTGTGTGTTTTTGATATAAACTACAAAATACATCTCTCTATCTCTAAGGCTAGGCTCTATCACATCTGTCTTGTGTCATAGCCATGTTAGCCATAGATTCCTTGAATAGTCCCCTCTAAATATTATAATGTAAAATGGATGTCTAAGATCTCAAGCTTGCTACCTATACTTGCAGGTTGGCTACCTAGGCCTATACCTATCTTAACTAAATAGTGGTAGCTAAATGTATGAATCTATCCTAGACCAAGGCCTATCATCCCTTTTCTTCTCATACTCCCCCCTATCGATGGTTGTATCCAATCTCTACATGCTTGTAACCACCTTTCATCCTCCCCTACTAGTCTAAACCAGCTTGCCTGAGATGGGGAAAATGGTACCATGGGATCATCCAATATAGTAAGGTCATATCACACCATCACCCCATCTATAATATCATGGAGTGTTCCCATCACTAGGGATCCCCATATGGCCTCCTCTTTATCTACATGATATAAAAAATTCAAACCAAATAGATGTTAGATCATAGATATATCTCAAAATCAATCTATCTATAATCTTATACAACTATTATTCTATTTTCAAAAATTACAAAAATTACAACCATTTATTACTTTTTTAGGTGTCACCAATCACCATCTCCCCATATAATCATCCATCATCTATAGTATCTCCATCATCCCATCCTTTGAGTACCTGGTCTATGGGATGCCACTAATAAAAAAACCGTAGGGTCAACACCCATACACATCTCAAACCTTGCCTCAATGGTGACTCTATAGACCACCTCTACCCTATGTTGACAAATGGATCATCTTGGATGACCACCCTCTATGACCTCTCTCACCACTAACATCTCTATCAGTGGCACTCTTCCTAATTTGGTGATTGTTGTAGTACCTAAAGCACTATTGCATTCATTTTCATGCCCTTTTTAACTATTGGTTATCATGATTAACTAGTCCATGGTTTCATACATCATGGTTTAATCTCTAGTCTCACAACTAGTCCTCCTCATCCTCTCCCCCTCAACTCTAGTGCATGTTGACCCCAAAATGTATGTACTACTATAAGATCCACCAAGTGAGGGATTACAAACTATCTTAGTAAGCATGCTAGTGTATGCCTATTTACCCATCAATTGTAGTGGCCTATGATTCACACTCATGCTAACTTGAGTTCCATAGTTTCCTAACTCAACCAAACTATCCTAATGTGTGCATTAGTATATGACATTATCTCTCCTCATGTGACCATATGTAGTGTTGGCATGTGGGGCACAACCTACACCATATAATCTTGTATCTATCTCAGGCCTTGAGGTAACCAATCATAGATCACATGGGGTAACCCAATTGGTTTATATATTAAGAAGCTCTCAAATATAGGAATTCAATAATACCATTGGTCCCATGTCTACCCTCTATAAAAAATCTCATACATATTATGAGTTAGCTAAACCCTATTGATAGAACGCATGTTATAGAGTGTTCCCTACTATAATATTGAGTGACACAAGGCTATCACACATAATGGTACCTTTTCATCTAAATTGTGCCACAACATTCATGTTATTACAATTCCTATCATAGACTTATGAATATACAAAATAAGGTAAATATAGACTTCAAATAGACTCACCCTTAGTCCTAGGTATATCCTATCTAAGCATGTCACCCATTGAGCTAATGATCACCCATCCTTTTGAACATTTTATATCCACATGATCATTGGTTTCCCTCTTATACAAAGTTCAACAAATGCATGGGCATCCTCTAGTGTCATTCTAACCTCTATGGTATCCCCATCCACCACCTGTATAAAATTATTAGTCGAGCATTCCCATTCTCCTAGGAATATTACCACTAAATCATCACTCAATGGAAATTGTCACATCTCCACGATGCCTCCCAAACCTAGCATGACCAATCTATCTATATCTACATCTAAGAGGCACTCCAATATATCTAGTAGTCATAAAGTATCTAATAATCACCAAAATCTATGGTGCCCATGTAATAATCAAACAACAAAATATGTATTATACCTCCATGTCACTCATATTAAAAATTCATTCTTTTAAAAATTTAACAAAAATTACCAATTATTGCCTTTGTTTATTCAATTTCTACCAATTTGATCTATTTTTATCCTAACTAGCCATTTTAGTACTTAGTCAAGAACCATACACCTTAAAGGTAATATATCATCCATTTTCCCTCTTTTTCAAACTATATTAGCCACTTAGTAGCATACTAAGTTGACCCAATCATAATAGGTTGACCATTTAGCCCTAGTAAACTAATTCATCCCTTTCATTTTTTCCCCTTAATACTAAGTCAAACCTTTGAATTGACCAAATAAGTTATCCATGAGGTACTAAGTCATCCCTCTTCTCCAAAAAACTAAGTCATCATATACCTACTAGGTTAACCTTTTTATCACCTAATTTTCTACCTATAAGGTTGATTGGGTTGACTTAATCCTTTCAAAATACTGATTGTTTAACCATTTGTAATAACTACCTTTGACATTTATTACTCCTATCCTTTCAAACCCAGTTCCCCATTTAAACTATATTTTCTTTAACAACATTTTGAGGTTCATTCTGATTTATATAATTAGTTTGAATTAAAATTTTCTATAAAACACTTAATTCCATATACAATAATCAAAATAGATTTGAAATTCTTAGTTTGTTAGCTGTGTTACACTAACTACGGCTACTAGGCATCCTTCTCATCTCAGCTGTTGTCTCCTCACCATCATGGCTCTTCCAGATTTATCTAGATTTCTCAAATCTCTATTTTTCTCTTAAAATAGTTAAACAATAGCAAATGAATTATTTTTCACTCTATTTAAAGTTACAATTCACAATTATTTACCCTTCAAATATTTACCATTAGATTCCTTGTTTTGATCATATCTTTATTTCTACTATCTCATTATTCAAACTATAAACAGTTATGGAATCTTGACATTGTAGAGAATATTTTACACTATTAAAAGCCTATATTTTAAAAATTTTGATTTCTCTCTCTTTTTTGCACTAATTTATACGTGTTTACCTAATGTTCCCCACATTAGATACCTTCACATCTGTCACATCTATTTATTTATCTACAACACTAAGGTAAGTAAAGGTATGTGTTTTTCAATTATATCCTTTCATTTATAATATTTTATCCTTAATTTTACTTAGCATCATCATTATGTGTCATCATGTTCTATTCCCAAAGCACCATATCTTGTTACACTTACATGGCATGTGATGAACTTTTATTGGGGCATATGTATACACATAATATTTTAAATTTTTTTTCAATTATTGACACTCTATATTTTAGGAACCCATCAAGTCACAATCTCTATATGTACATGCCTTAGGGGTCCACTAGGAAAGATATGAAAGACCATTAGTTCTTCTTAGGATTATTATCCCTTTTAGCACCTATTATCTACACACTTATTTACTGAAAACCATTCCCCTAAGCTTATTCCTCTCCCTTGTAAAATTATCTAGTATTTTACCACCTTAAATACCCATTTTTATAACCTAAAACTGATTTTGATAGTTTACATGACTAGGTCAACTAGGTCACCCTTGTACTCTTATTTATGAAACTCATTTAAGGTCTAGGTTGGCTCTTGGCTAACCTAGCTCATGACCTAGTGATTTTTTGCCAATAACAATTCTAGGTTGACCCTATTGGCCAAAACATTATTAAGGTCTTAGGTTTAATTCCTCCTATATATAAATAATAATT
>JARHVA010002477.1:1572500-1575000 GCA_037957365.1 Torreya grandis | reverse complement strand
TTTTGGCAAGGTGACATTAACTAAGGTGAAGAGCTACATTTTAAGCTATACATATTCATAGAGATATTCTATTCATTATTTAGACACATCAACATAAATGTGATAAAAAATACTAAGATGTATAGGAAGTCACTTCTCAATATAATGAATATTTTTTTATAAAAAATAAGCATTAATGCATGGATAAAAGCATTATCATAAGTATCCATAGGTTTATGAAAGTGTTTAGGCCTCTAGAAATAATATTTCCAAAATCTAACAATAGGATCCTGATTATTAGTGTACCTATTTACATACTTACACATCTCAAATATACTTTAACATTTAAAAACTTGTTAATTATTATCTCTTCTTTGCATTTGAATTATCAAAATAGCAATTATCATTGTACTTTCCATATTTCATAATTTTACAAATTTAACCTATTGTGTTATATGAATTTATCTAATGGTATTCCATAGAATAGTTTTATTCATCCACATAATTAGGATATTATACCCATTTAACCCTCATGAAATCATTTCAAAAAATGTTTAATTTTTTTATGATCTCAACCTTTGATTATTATTGAAAATCCTAGTTTGCTCTAGGGTTTTCAACCTTTTAAGGTTTCTACTTGTTATACTTATTCACATTTTTTCTATCATTTGCATGTAATCTAGAAATAATCCTAGATTAGGTGGTGTTCTTATTCAAAATATTTAGCTAACACTTGGTCCACCTAAAATTCCTCAAGCTAATACCATGTTAAATTTTATTAGTAATGAGAGTGATAATAATGAAAATGAGCAAAATAATAAAAAACTCTTATAAGAAGATGAATCTGATCATGAGGATAATGAAATGCACAAAAAAAACTACTTTCAATAAGTTTAAATCCTTTACTTACTTATGAAATAATATCCAATACTATGAAATCAAATTTAATTCATTAACAATCTTAAGAATACATCAAACACACCAACTAAATTTACTACCAAGATTAATATCAAACCAATTTATACAGTTAGACTTTCAAAACTAAAAAAGGAAGAAACCATAAATTTTAATGCCATGTCACATAAAACTAATTGAATTATCTTATCCAATTCACCTTAGAGATAATTCATTCATTTACCTAAGTCTCCATCTTTTTTACTTAAGAATCTTGTGGATTTCCATCTCATATCTCTCCCTCCTCCTAAAGAGGTTGATATGAGTTGAACTATATGAAAAGGATATGATGTTAACATATATTATGAATACTAACAAGTCATCAGGTATTATAAAAATAAATTTTACACATTTAAACACAAGATCCAATACCATATTTAAAATTATCATATTATCTTTGATGATGATCAAAAGGATTCAAGGTCACAACCTAATGACCATCAAAACTAAAAATGTTTAACGATCCATTACAATATCAATATAAAAAAGATATATAAGTGAAAATGGAATAAAATTAAAATAATACTACACCATATTATGTATACCCATTATATTTTAGTATTATCACACTGACAAACACTATACTCCCTATGGTTCAAATAACTTCTATTACATTTTACGATACTGAAATTGGGGATGATGATTAAGATGTTCACTGAATATTTTTAGAGGATACCTTGATCATTAGCCTATACATAGTGTTATGGTTAATAATTTTTATACAAATAATGTATGTACCATGGAGTTACTCACATATTTTGTATATACACATGGTGATTTATACCCTTTGACCAAAATGGTTAAAATATTTGATGAGACATCATAATAGGTTATTGGTGATATTTATTTAACTTTAAAGGTTGGTACAACAAATGTGATCAATAAATTTTATGTTATACCACACATAAGACTATTTTATATGTTATTTTTATGACATTTAATACATAAAATTTATATAATACCTTCCACAATGCATGTGTTTATTAAATACATTCACACCAAGGCAATTACAGTTTTTAGAACTCCATATATCCAATTGAAAAAGAGAAGTTTATTACAAGACACATAATTATAATACATATTAATGTTAATCATGCATGGAATGATAGTTAATAGGGATTCCCTTTCCTATGTGATTGATACTTGAGATACCATTATACTAGAAATACATAGTGGACTTCACAGATTCTTCATCTACACCTACATGGTCCACCAAGTTGATAATGTAAAACAAACATGTTTTAATTATAGATACAATAAATAAATAAATAAAAGATCACTAAATAATGGGCTCAAATAACCATAACTCATTATATTACCTCTTCAAAACTATAGAGCCCTATGAGACATATACAGTGCACCATAGATTTTAAATTTCTGAATATTTATACTTTACATGCACCTTAGTAGTATCACTAGTTTGATGTACCGTACTGTAATTTTGGAGTTTCATATGATCATCCCTTATATGTGATCATAGGATAGACTTATTTAATTTAAAAATTAAAAAATAATAAAATATTTTAAGAAAATAAAAAAATACAAATAAATAAAAAATACAAAAAAG